>JASUTR010000046.1:0-105220 GCA_035048495.1 Euptelea pleiosperma
CCGTCCACTTCCCATCTCAAAACCCTAATTTACTTTATAGGAAAATATGAAAAAGAGAAGAACAGACTGCTAATAATAAAAGAGTTCTAAAAATTTCAGCTGATAAAAATAAAATAAAAGCTGTGAAATCCCAAGAGGAAGGAACAATTTTATCATCAATCAAAAAGGAGCAACGGCATACGGAACCTTCCTACATGAATTAAGAACCAAAACTCCAAATGACCATACACTAGAAGATGTCTACCATAGATTGGAGCTTACAAGATGACAAAGACACCCATAGAGGAAAGAATCATCTTCCACAATCACAATAACTAAAAATAAATTCGACACTTACCCTCAAGCTAGAGAGAAAATAGGATTTCCTCAGTTTTGTAAGAAAAGCAAACCTTTTCTTCCCTACAACTTTAGTGAAGATATCAAATAAATGGGATATTTCTGATTTAGGCTGTTACAACCTTTTCAGAGGTCATTTTATCAATTTCACATACTTGGTTTGCCATATGCATGTTGTAGTATTTTAAATTTTTTTCATAAAGTGAATATTTTTAGGGAATTTTTGACATACCCCCATGTTATCTTTGAAATTTCGACATCCCCCCCCCATATTTTTGAAAAAGCTGACATACCCCCTATGACCCGGTCCACCATGGAAGACCATCATTGACTAACAAATTTTTTTCAAAAGGACAAAATCACCCTTTCTTCAACATATTTTTTTATGCTGTTTTAAAAACAAAGTTTTTAAATCCCCCGAAGGATAAGGTTTCTTAATTTTAACACCAGGTTTAATTTAGGATTTGATAATATGATAAGTTCGGTATTGGATTTCAGTAAATCTTCTGAACGACTTTGCGGATTTATAAACTTGTAGTTTATACAGTGCTTGCAAAAAAGTTTTGCCACCTCCACCATTACCAATCAGTGTGACATGTGGCTCACATCACGGACCACGGTAGATCCACGTGGCACACTCTTAAAGACCACTGACTGTATGGATGTTTGGATCATGTGGCAGATGAGGAAATGGAACCAAAGAGGTCCACCTATTGGCCCACCTTACCTTAGTCCCTCTCCATGTTGCAAGTATCAGCTCAACTACCAAATTCTGGGTATGACAATACCTAGGAATGTTGACAACTCATGAGCCAAACATTCAGGGGTAGCATGCACTTTGTCAAGCACTTTGCATGATCTGCAATGTTGACAAACCATGTTGCAAGTGGGCACAAACAATACCAGTTTCAAGAGAAACCATTGCAATTGGATTCCAATAGTGATAGTGAATGTGGTAGATCAGATGTTTCAAACTTCTGATTGGGTGATTCTTTAGTCATTTGAGGAAGCCAATGAATGGTGGATTTCAAGCTTCTAGCCCCTACATGTGCACCTAGGTAGTGAATGATATGTATTTGTTCGGTGATCACCCTCCAGTTTACACAGATTACGAATTTGCCTATTGAATGGTGGGTTCAGTTGTTCACATTGTGGGTTCATTTGTTCGCATGTTTTGGACTCTTTGTCGGGGGAGTGCTGTGGGCACGAGCCACCAACTAGTATATTTAAATCTTTCAAAAGCCTCTTGGGCTTTGTAATGTTCTAGTCCTCATAAATGCTTCCCTCAGACAAGTTATATACTTGTTACCTTTTTCTTATAAGTTATATACTTGTTATTACATGTTTAGATATCTTAGTTTGAGATCTGTCCAAATTTTGTTGAAGCCTAATTATTTGTGGCTTTTTTATAGCTTGGATGATCTTCCAAGTTCCAATTTCCTATTTCACTTTCGCCTTAAATACCTTCTTTGTCCGGAAAAGAATATTACTTAACTATTGTTAATTATACCAGGTCAACCATCAACATTGCCATCTATAAGGCATAATTTTTTTTTGCATTTTCTTACCGTTTGCAATGGTTCAAAACCGTTTCAACAATATCAACCGCTTCAAATTTCACATTTGAAACGGATCAAAACTGTTTCACAAATTATCAAAACATTGCAGAATTATATTTTGCAAACGGTTTAGAACTGTTGCTAGTTTTAAATAATTCATAATTGTGACAAACCATAAGTCAGAAACGGTTTACAACCGTTGCATTACAATCATTTGCAATGGTTTTGCACCATTTTTTAATTTAAATGATTTATAACTGTGACGAAACATGGTTTTAAAAACGGTTTCAAAACCGTTGCATAATTACATTTTGAGACGATTTTGAATCGTTGCTAATAGAAACGGTTCAAAATCGTTGCAATGTAAACTACCGCAACAGTTTAAAACCGTTTCTATTTTATATTTTGCAACGGTTTTATTGCAAAAATGTTAATTCCAATGTGGAATTCAGAATGAAACGGGTTTGAGCCGTTGCAATTTAATTTGAAACGCCACTTTTTGCAACGGTTTTAAGCTGTTTCAAAATAGTTTTCACAACGGTCCAAAACCGTTGCAAATAGGTAATTTTGGGTGTAGTGTCCCGCCACAATCTCCATTGATCTCGTTTCTTCTTCGTCTTCTCATAATCAAAAAAAAAAATTCAGAAAACAAAATCAAAAAAAAAAAGAAAAAGAAAAAGGAAGATAGAAGAAGAAGAAGGTAGAGGATAGTATCGCCCCTACCTGATCACAAGCCCAGCCTCCCTCCACGACCTGCAACTTCGAGTTGCAGGTCTGAAACTGCCCCGTGCCTTCACCTCCTCAACCACCAAAGGAGCAACTTGCTCCCCCTTGTGCGCCAGCCCACCGGAAACCGTTAGCTAGACCTGCAACTCTGGCAGTTGCCGCTTTGGCCAGCAACTCTCCCGACTTACAGGCACTGCCCTCATCCTCCCAACTCCTCTTCATCCGCCTACCATCTCCAATCCCAGCCGCTTTCTACACTAGTCCTCTCCAAAAAAGAAGATCAAAGAAAAAAAAAGAGAGAAAGAAAAGAAGAAAAAGAAAAGAAAACAGAAGGGAAGGAGAAAAGAGAAGGGAGGAACGTACCTCCACCATTACCAATTAGTGTGACATGTGGCTCACATCACGGACCACGGTATGATCCACGCGGCACACTCTTAAAGACCACTGACTGTATGGATGTTTGGATCATGTGGCAGATGAGGAAATGGAACCAAAGAGGTCCACCTGTTGGCCCACCTTACCTTAGTCCCTCTCTATGTTGCAAGTTTCAGCTCAACTGCCAAATTCTGGGTATGACAATACCTAGGAATGTTGACAACTCATGAGCCAAACATTCAGGGGTAGCATGCACTTTGTCAAGCACTTTTGCATGATCTGCAATGTTGACAAACCATGTTGTAAGTGGGCACAAACAATACCAGTTTCAAGAGAAACCATTGCAATTGGATTCCAATAGTGATAGTGAATGTGGTAGATCAGATGTTTCAAACTTCTGATTGGGTGATTCTTTAGTCATTTGTGGAAGCCAATGAATGGTGGATTTCAAGCTTCTAGCCCCTACATGTGCACCTAGGTAGTGAATGATATGTATTTGTTCGGTGATCACCCTCCAATTTACACAGATTACGAATTTGCCTATTGAATGGTGGGTTCAGTTGTTCACATTGTGGGTTCATTTGTTTGCATGTTTTGGACTCTTTGTCGGGGAGTGCCGTGGGCACGAGCCACCCACTAGTATATTTAAATCTTTCAAAAGCCTCTTGGGCTTTGTAATGTTCTAGTCCTCATAAGTGCTTCCCTCAGACAAGTTATATACTTGTTACCTTTTTCTTATAAGTTATATACTTGTTTTTACATATTTAGATATCTTAGTTTGAGATCTGTCCAAATTTTGTTGAAGCCTAATTATTTGTGGCTTTTTATAGCTTGGATGATCTTTCAAGTTCCAATTTCCTATTTCACTTTCGCATTAAATACTTTCTGTCCGGAAAAGACTATTACTTAACTATTGTTAATTATACCAGGTCAACCATCAACATTGCCATCTATAAGGCATAATTTTTTTTTGCATTTTCTTACCCTTTGCAACGGTTCAAAATCGTTTCAACAATATCAACTGCTTCAAATTTCACATTTGAAACGGATCAAAACCGTTTCACATATTTTCAAAACATTGCAGAATTATATTTTGCAATGGTTTAGAACCATTGCTTAGTTTTAAATAATTCATAATTGTGACAAACCATAAGTCAGAAACGGTTTACAACCGTTGCATTACAATCATTTGCAATGGTTTTGCAACGTTTCTTAATTTTAAATGATTTATAACTGTGACGAAACATGGTCTAAAACGGTTCAAAACCATTGCATAATTACATTTTGAGACGGTTTTGAGCCGTTGCTGATAGAAACAGTACAAAACCGTTGCAATGTAAACTACCGCAACAGTTTAAAACCGTTTCTATTTTATATTTTGCAACGGTTTTGAACCGTTTCAAGAACCGTTTCTGTTTAATATTTTGAAACGGTTTTGAACCGTTTCAAGACTTGAAACGGTTCAAAACCGTTGCAAAAATGTTTATTCCCATGTGGAATTCAGAATGAAACGGGTTTGAGCCGTTGCAATTTAATTTGAAACGCCACTTTTTGCAACGGTTTTAAGCCGTTTCAAAATAGTTTCACAATGGTCCAAAACCGTTGCAAATAGGCAATTTTGCTGTAGTGTCCCTCCACAATCTCCATTGATCTCGTTTCTTCGTCTTCTCTTTATAAAAAAAAAAATACATAAAAGAAAAACAAAGAAAAAAGAAAAAGAAAAAGGAAGATAGAAGAAGAAGAAGGAAGAGGATAGGATCGCCCCTACCTGATCACCGCCCAGCCTCCCTCCACGACCTGCAACTTCGAGTTGCAGGTCTGAAACTGCCCCGTGCCTTCACCTCCTCAACCACGAAAGGAGCAACTTGCTCCCCCTTGTGCGCCAGCCACCGGAAACCGTTAGCTAGACCTGCATTTCTGGCAGTTGCTGGTTTGGCCAGCAACTCTCCCGACTTGCAGGCACTGCCCTCATCCTCCCAACTCCTCTTCATCCGCCTACCATCTCCAATCCCAGCCGCTTTCTATACTGGTCCTCTCCTAAAAAGAAGATCAAAGAAAAAAAAAAGAGAGAAGAAAAGAAGAAAAGAAAATAGAAGGGAAGGATAAAAGAGAAGGGAGGAATGTACCTCCACCATTACCAATTAGTGTGACATGTGGCTCACATCACGGACCACGGTATGATCCACGTGGCACACTCTTAAAGACCACTGACTGTATGGATGTTTGGATCATGTGGCAGATGAGGAAATGGAACCAATGAGGTCCACATGTTGGCCCACCTTACCTTAGTCCCTCTCTATGCTGCAAGTTTCAGCTCAACTGCCAAATTCTGGGTATGACAATACCTAAGAATGTTGACAACTCATGAGCCAAACATTCAGGGGTAGCATGCACTTTGTCAAGCACTTTGCATGATCTGCAATGTTGACAAACCATGTTGCAAGTGGGCACAAACAATACCAGTTTCAAGAGAAACCATTGCAATTGGATTCCAATAGTGATAGTGAATGTGGTAGATCAGATGTTTCAAACTTCTGATTGGGTGATTCTTTACTCATTTGAGGAAGCCAATGAATGGTAGATTTCAAACTTCTAGCCCCTACATGTGCACCTAGGTAGTGAATGATATGTATTTGTTCGGTGATCACCCTCCAATTTACACAGATTACGAATTTGCCTATTGAATGGTGGGTTCAGTTGTTCACATTGTGGGTTCATTTGTTCGCATGTTTTGGACTCTTTGTCGGGGAGTGCCGTGGGCACAAGCCACCCACTAGTATATTTAAATCTTTGAAAAGCCTCTTGGGCTTTGTAATGTTCTAGTCCTCATAAATGCTTCCCTCAGACAAGTTATATACTTGTTACCCTTTTCCTACAAGTTATATACTTGTTATTACATGTTTAGATATCTTAGTTTGAGATCTGTCCAAATTTTGTTGAAGCCTAATTATTTGTGGCTTTTTTATAGCTTGGATGATCTTCCAAGTTCCAATTTCCTATTTCACTTTTGCCTTAAATACCTTCTCTGTCCGGAAAAGACTATTACTTAACTATTGTTAATTATATTAGGTCAACCATCAACATTGCCATCTATAAGGCATAATTTTTTTGTGCATTTTCTTACCGTTTGCAACGGTTCAAAACCGTTTCAACAATATCAACCACTTCAAATTTCACATTTGAAACGGATCAAAACCGTTTCACAAATTTTCAAAACATTGCAGAATTATATTTTGTAACGGTTTAGAACCGTTGCTTAGTTTTAAATAATTCATAATTGTGACAAACCATAAGTCAGAAACGGTTTACTACCGTTGCATTACAATCATTTGCAATGGTTTTGCACCGTTTCTTAATTTTAAATGATTTATAACTGTGACGAAACATGGTTTAAAACGGTTCAAAACCATTGCATAATTACATTTTGAGACGGTTTTGAGCAATTATTAATAGAAACGGTTCAAAACCGTTGCAATGTAAACTACCGCAATAGTTTAAAACCATTTCTGTTTTATATTTTGCAACGGTTTTGAACCGTTTCAAGAACCGTTTCTATTTTATATTTTGCAACGGTTTTGAACGGTTTTGAACAGTTTCGAGACTTGAAACGGTTCAAAACCGTTGCAAAAATGTTTATTCCCATCCGGAATTCAGAATGAAACGGGTTTGAGCCGTTGCAATTTAATTTGAAATGCCACTTTTTGCAACGGTTTTAAGCCATTTCAAATTAGTTTCACAACGGTCCAAAACCGTTGCAAATAGGCAATTTTGCTGTAGTGTCCCTCCACAATCTCCATTGATCTCGTTTCTTCGTCTTCTCCTTATCAAAAAACAAAATGCAGAAAAGACAAACAAAGAAAAAAGAAAAAGAAAAAGGAAGATAGAAGAAGAAGAAGGAAGAGGATAGGATCGCCCCTACCTGATCACCGCCCAGCCTCCCTCCACGACCTGCAACATTGAGTTGCAGGTCTGAAACTGCCCCGTGCCTTCACCTCCTCAACCACCAAAGGAGCAACTTGCTCCCCCTTGTGCGCCAGCCACCGGAACCGTTAGCAAGACCTGCAACTCTGGCAGTTGCCAGTTTGGCCAGCAACTCTCCCGACCTGCAGGCGCTGCCCTCATCCTCCCAACTCCTCTTCATCTGGCTACCATCTCCAATCCCAGCAGGTTTCTAAACTGGTCATCTCCAAAAAAGAAGATCAAAGAAAAAAAAAAGAGAGAAGAAAAGAAGAAAAAGAAAAGAAAACAGAAGGGAAGGAAAAAAGAGAAGGGAGGAACGTACCTCCACCATTACCAATTAGTGTGACATGTGGCTCACATCACGGACCACGGTATGATCCACGTGGCACACTCTTAAAGACCACTGACTGTATGGATGTTTGGATCATGTGGCAGATGAGGAAATGGAACCAAAGAGGTCCACCTGTTGGCCCACCTTACCTTAGTCCCTCTCCATGTTGCAAGTTTCAGCTCAACTGCCAAATTCTGGGTATGACAATACCTAGGAATGTTGACAACTCATGAGCCAAACATTCAGGGGTAGCATGCACTTTGTCAAGCACTTTGCATGATCTGCAATGTTGACAAACTAAGTTGCAAGTGGGCACAAACAATACCAGTTTCAAGAGAAACCATTGCAATTGGATTCCAATAGTGATAGTGAATGTGGTAGATCAGATGTTTCAAATTTCTGATTGGGTGATTCTTTAGTCATTTGAGGAAGCTAATGAATGGTAGATTTCAAACTTCTATCCCCTACATGTGCACCTAGGTAGTGAATGATATATATTTGTTCGGTGATCACCCTCCAATTTACACAGATTACGAATTTGCCTATTGAATGGTGGGTTCAGTTGTTCACATTGTGGGTTCATTTGTTCGCATGTTTTGGACTCTTTGATCTCGTTTGATCTCCATTGATCTCGTTTCTTTATCAAAAAAAAAAAAAATACAGAAAAGAAAAACAAAGGAAAAAGAAAAAGAAAAAGAAAAAGGAAGATAGAAGAAGAAGAAGGAAGAGGATAGGATCGCCCCTACCTGATCACCGCCCAGCCTCCCTCCACGACCTGCAACTTCGAGTTGCAGGTCTGAAACTGCCCCGTCCCTTCACCTCCTCAACCACCATGTGGCGCACGGCAGCTTTTGGTGGAGAGACAACGATGCTTGCGAATGGCGAACCTCTCACTCAAGGAGAGAGAAGATGGAGGGACAAGAGGGGTCTTGCGAACGGTGGACAGTTCACCCAAATGGAAAACAGATAGAGGAACAGAGAGACGGACAGATGGAGAGAGAGGAACATAGAGAGAAGGGAGAGGGGTCTTGCAAATGGCAGAATTTTCACCCAAATGGAAAACAAAGAAAGAGAGATAGAGAGAAGAATAGAGAGAAAAACAAAGGGAGAGAGAGAGAGAGAGAGAGAGAGAGAGCTTACCGATGTCGATGGCGAACGGCATCGTCTGATGGCGGCGACTGTGGGAAGAAGAGTGGAGGAGAATAATGGAGCGAATAGGACGTGAAAATAAGATATTAATGATGTTTTAGTTAAAAACGCTTTCGAATATTAGTAATTTATGGCGTTCATTATTAAACGCAATGAAATTAATGCCATGGTAGCTATAATTTGTTGTAGTCATATCATACATAACACAATTGTGGGGCATATATATGTAAGAATGTGAACAAATTTTGCACCTCAAGTTCTTACAAATTGCTAAAATATAATGAAAAAGAGAAATATAGTGCCTTAAAATCATAAAATTCCAAGCTTTATTTCAGTCAAGCTTTTACCTTATACTACCTTCCCAATTAGAAAACTTGTCTATCTTCATTAAGGGACAAAAAATGAGTAAATGAAAGTAAGATAATTTAGCCTATGTATAAGGCTAATTGTATAATATCAAGCTCCATTAAAAATATATATCCATTTTGTTCTTTCTCCTCACACATAAAAGTACAAAACCCATGGCCCTAACCCTATTTAATTGTTTATTCTCTTCAAGAAGGCGAGCCATTGGATAAACATGGGATGGACCAAAAGGAATGGTCCGACTTTCATGTAAGGAATTGTGTGGTGAACAAAGATGGATTATTGCTAAAATGGCGAAGCATCCAAATTAATGAGGTTACAAGCTGCTGATGTAATAAATGAACCCATACCTTTGAACCATCGCGACACACGGTAGTCGATATCATGGGATCAAGATCGAAAGGTGGAGATCAAAAGATGGTGATTGAAGTTGGGTTTCTACTAAAACACGTTGAACCACACGGGAGCATCCAACGGTTGCTATCATTCCAGAAACTCTTGATGGATTGAAGAGAGAAGAAGGTGGCTGGGGTCCACCTAAGATAAGTAGCTGGACGTCCAGCTCTAAGAGAGATTTTGGACCGAAACCCTAAGAGGACCCTCTCTTTGCAATGGTCCTCTATCATACCTGATTATGTCATATATATATATAATATCCATAATATAATTGGCATTAATTAGTAACTGTCATCCCCATTATAACAACCATTATCCTGTTATTTCAGGACCTTTATGATATTTTAACACTATTCTATTATAAATTTATTGTTTAAAAGGATATAGTACATCAGATTTAATAATAAAATATAAAAACTAGTAAAAATCTCAGAAAGAGTACCAACGTCACTACAAGAAAAAAGACATTTTAGAACAACCCAAAACCGTTCCTAAGCCGCTAATTGGGAATGGTACAACTGTGCCAAAAAATGGCATTCCCAAGCTTTTGGAATGGTTTATCACCATTCTTGTTGTGAAAGCAACATTCACAGCATATTGAAAAAATAAAAATCACATCCAATCCACAGTAATTCCCTTGTGCCTACCTAAAGCCATATAGAGTTGCTTGACCTTTAGAGTCCAAAAGCTCATTCCTAGGTGTCCCTACATACAAAAATTCAGACTAATTAGTTAATTCTAACCTTTGGATTTGATATCCCAAATAATGCTTGAATCACATAGTTACAAATAAACCCATCAAAAGTAACCAATCCAACAACTAGAGCTTGGCTCATTCCTAGGTGGACCTACATACAAATATTTAGACTGATTAGTGATCTCTAACCATTGGATATGAGTATCCCAATGCTGTCAATGGGCCCAACAAATGTGCCAATAGAGGTCAAAACATCTAAGGGTAACTGTTGAGCCAAAGTGCTCAACAACCATAACATATAAGTACGATAATGACAAGTATACAGTTCGATGGTTGTGTATTTTTTGGCACTCAAATAACTAATATGATGATGTGATTCCAGGACAAATTGTTGAGGGTACTGGTTTGAAATTTCCTGAATTTTTGTTTTCACTTTGGCTACCTGCATAATCATTATAGTAGCAGTGTAGAAGCAAATAAGAATCAGGCACAAACAATAATAGAAAGAGCATTGATCTTGTGCAATGTTTCACGTGATGTACAAACATTAAAAGACACAAAAAAGATCCAAGGTTCACCTACCAACAACATAGAAGTGCAAATGAACACACGCAACGAGTAAGCATTTACAAGTCGCACCAAAAGTTGACCTGAATGGATGATCAAAATCATCCAATTTATTGCACTCATTCGGTGGAATTCCTTCTATACTCCTAAATGAGCACAAAATCTTGGTTAAGATTTTACTAGTTCTTGACTTAGGTTGGCCTGGGTTGTTGTAGCTTGTGTGTTTCTGTTTGGGTTGTTGTCAATGGTTTTGGGCTTCAACGAAATCATAAATTTATCCTAATAATCCATCACAATGTAATGTGTAAACATCATATGGTCCATGTTAGAAGTCACAAGATGAAGCCATTTGTCCATGGCATGATGAATAGCACAAACATCAGTATTTACACTTCAATGGCATGTTTCTTGTTTGTAATGCAAAATTTATCATGGGAAAACATACATAACTTTACCCAATAATAATCCTTCCAATGCATACTTCTAACCAGCAAAAAGCATTCCAAAACTAAAACTTTCGCTAAAAAAACGAAAAGAGAATAGGTACTAAGGCTTGCACTTGAGTAGGGCCAGGCATTCCTACTACTAATGCTTTTCCCTTGGTAGAGCATTCCAGCTACTAAGGAAGCTAAACTCCTTGAAGTAGGAAAAGAGAATACCATCCTCTCAAATTATATAAACAATAATCAAAAAGTAGATACCATAAAAATGTAAAATAAATGAAATATACAATTTTTAGAACTTCAAACCCCAAATCAGCTTTAGTATTTGAATGACTAAAATATGACTAGTTTAAGAAAGTAAAGAAATGCTAGCAAGTTGTATTTCCCAACACAAAATATTCTAGGATCCAACGAGTCACAATGGACTTGCAAGCACCAAAGTCATAGCTTAAATCCAGGAGAAAATAAACCAACTGTAATTGATCTTCAATGTTATCAATTCTGTCTCCTTTATGTTTTGTTTTTCCTCAACAAAAAATTCTCCTGTTTATGAAATTTCTAGCATTTTGCCACATTGTTTCTAGCCAAGATGGATAAATTTAAAAAATATGCAGGGCGGAACAGATAGTTTCATATCAAGTTGACTAAATTTAGACTCATGGTTTTTGGTGAGATCATGCCAAAGAAGGGCAGCAACCATGCTGTCAGTATGCCTCCCTTAATGGACCCATACACCAACAATCAGCCTGATTGGTGATCATTATCCATTCAATTTAAGTATCCAAAAAAAAGTTGGAGATGGGACCACCTGTTTGGAAACAATATCATCAAATTGTGTTCTCAGACAATCATCCAGATAAGTCATTTGTTTACCATAAATGTCAAGGTCTTCTGTCCAAGCAGCACTACTATATGAATGAACAAGGTTGAAAGTTCTACAATTGGTTTAGGTTGAGAGACCATAGTTGGTAGAAATGGATAGAACATAATTTGAGGGAACAAGATCAGAAGCACATTTCAGTTCAGCAAATGGTTACTCTCTTGGGTCTCCATTTCAGTTCAGCAACAAAACAGGGGAGCCGTTCCCCACCACCAAACATGGCTATGATTGGCCTATGTCCAGACATGTTGGGCCCACTAAGAAACCACCAACTTCTCCCCCATTCTTCCCTTTTTTTCGCTGCATTTACAGCACACAAATGACCACAACTGTGTTGTTTTTCTGCACAAAAACGCCTCTAAAATGGTCTATTTTTATAGAAGAAAAATGGTTCTAAAACATGGGATTTTTCATAGCAGAAAAATGTCTTTAAATAGTGGGCATGATGCTTAGATTTATCAACAGAAAAACTTCCAAGAATGGATTGTTTTCTTTGCTGAAAATGGTCCCAAAACTCCATGTTTTTTCACAAAGAAAAGACGCCTAGAACAGGGCATCGTTGTAGCACCCATCCCAGCCGTTAATGGCTGAATCTTAGGTCTAGTGTTTGAGAGTTGACATCGAGTACAGCATAAGTGGCCCTCTTTTAATAAAAATTGAATTTTATGTTTCTATTCTAAACATTTAGGTGGCTTCTCAGAGGCTTTTCATAACTTCCCATCAGTAATTGTGAAGTGCATACTGCATGTCTTAGAGCATAGAATAATCTATTTCACACCTGCTAATGCTCCATTAGTTAGGCTTGAAGTGTTCTAACCCAAAAGCTTATCCTCCACAAGAGTGTGCCATGTGGCTCATTTTGTGCGTTGTAACATATGATTCTGTCACAACATTGAGACAAAAGTTTTACTTTACTCCTTGAGAGTCTATGACATTTGGGTCTATGACATTTCCCAATGTTTAAGGCATTTTTTGTCTAAAAATGTTTGAGACATTTTTATCAATTGGGTCAATTGGGAAAACTTGGAAGCATTTACTGGACCTCTATAAAGAAAAAACCACTATAGGTGAAGCTTTCACCTTTACTTTTTTCTTGGTTTCCAAAACAGGCCAGCCCTATGGGCTTCCCATGAACAAGCGTTGGCCTCTCTTTAAGGTCCATGATTTTCTTTTTGTTTCTCTGTTTTTTTTTTAACTTCATCTCTTCATCTAGATGTTCTGGTTCAATCTTCTGAACCAGAACCATTTCAGACTTCTTCACGGTCATGGATGGCCTACTTCCAGCCATGTGGGGCCCATACAACTTCGCCCAACAATCTATAATCGCACCCGGTTCGTTAATCAATCTGTATGGGCGTTATGCCCTGATCTGTTTTAGCAGAAATGGCCTGAATTGGACTCCATTTCAGTCATTCACATGGCCATTAATGGCCATAAAAACTGCCACAACTTCCTCTAATGAAAACCCCTTTAAATCATTTCATTTTCATTTAAATTAAATGGGCATCACGCACTGATTTTCTCATGTAAAAATGTCACAAAAAACACACTTTTTATGGAAGAAAATATTTTAAAACATAGGCTGTACAGAAAGGGTCCGGTTTATCATAAATTAAACATATCAAATTTGATCCAAAATGGGTGAAACTAGATTCATGTGAAAGCTTATCAAGTCTACTTTAATTCAAGTTTATTCAGCTCTATTGAAGGAAATATAAGCAAAACATTCAACATATAGGTCTAACAGAATATAGGAAAAAGAAATTTCAGATTTTCATGGCTAAAGTCTAACCAGAGGGTATAGTCATCAACCTGTTCAAATTGAAGGAAAATGGAGTAGAGCTCCCACTCCTCTACAACTCCCTCACCCTCCAAAACTGTAGCAATGGGTTTGGCTCAAGGCACTATGTGTTGTCTTTCCTATTCCCAAGCTCTAAATGTCTCATCATTTTTTTCTTTTTGTGCAGGTTCAATGGCTATTTAACTAGGATCGTTTGGGGTTTAATATACAGCTGGATAAGAAGATAATGTTGCTGGAGAATGAGATGCTCCAGCAATAACAAATTTGTGTTTATTTTATTCTATAATCTCTTCCCTAAGCATAGTCAAATGGCTTCGATGCTTGGCTGGGTTTTGAGCAAATGTAATACACTTGATTTACACCTCATGCCAACTCATTTGCATGCTGGTGCATGGCTACCATGCGTCCCTAGCTATCTGTCTACAATAGGCAACAGGCATATAATTAACTCTAAACATGGAAAAATTACAAATTCATAAACACGTAGGACCTACACTCCAACTATTGCAGAAGTACAAATAACAAATAATCTTTCACTCCTTAGTAGCTAAAGCAACTAAGCCACTAGCATCCATAATAAATGGCAAGTGGCAGCTAAGAATAGCTTTAGTTAAAAAATATTCAAAATGTCATAAAACCAACATTAGTATTCACCATTTGATAAATAATTCACCATTCTTCCTTGTAGCATCAACTTCTTTCAAATTCCTATGGTCCTACACAACCCTCTACAAACAGTAACCGGTCCTCAAGAAAAAGAGGCGTGCACAGGCCTTCAACGGCAAGCGTGTGACAGACTTCCATATATTACTCAGATTGAAAAATTGAGCAAAAATGAATTTTACTTGGAAAGGGAACTGAAATTTCTTACAGTAGTTCAACGCAAATATGGTGAATACTGGAGAAGCCTTGATACAAGATCAACTAGGATCGACAAGATAAAATTATGATTTGGAAAGTTGACAAATGTACTAAATTATGCACGGAAGTAAAATAAACAAACCAAAATTATTGTCAATGAACAACAAAATTCTTTAGTAAAAGTTCAAATTTCTTCAATGCACATTTCCAATTCCTCCTCGAACACAAGCACCACAATTAATCTATCTATATCTAATTAGAACTTCGACAAAACAGTGATTTGAGGTCAGGTTCTACTATTTTATGAGCTGGGGAGGAAGCGAAAGGATGATAATTGATACCTTAGGGGTGTGTCCAGCTGGGCATATAAGTGTCACGGAGGACTGGAGCTGCAATGGTAACAATGATGGGGTTAAGGTATTCAGATGTGCAGCAGAACCTACATAAAATGCATTCATAGTGATGATCAATTATCATAACAAAATAGTATTTATCATCAGAGTAAGCTTCATCTTCAAGCATTCCAATTGATGGCAATATGAAGGAGCGAGTTATAAATCAAGTTGTGTTTTTCCATCATCATTAGTTTTGCTATCTAAAATTGTTACATTTGTGAAAAGTGGTTGACATCTCATGTTAAGATATCAAAGCAGAAACAGAAAATCTATAACGGACATGCCATTAGAACATCATGCATTACACTGAAAGGATTGGAGCTCTAACATCTTAACTAGATATCTCGGACAAAAGGTTTAGCTCCTTTTAAGTAGAGAGGAATAAAGGTTACAAACACAGATTAGTCATTGTGTGACTATACCCATTGCAAGAAAAAATACAAATGCAATAGTATGTACAGAAATAACAAGTTATTAAACTGATAATGTTCAAGTTCATAATATCACAATATTCATCAGGCACGTTCAGATAGTTAGAAATAACTGTACACTTAACCATTCTCCATACAAAATGTTAGTAATTTGGCATAATGAAGAGTTAGTAATGGGAAAGTTTATTGTCAACAAAGACTGGAACACCAATAAGCTGGTGAGGGGTACATTCAAGTTGAATATGATTTTGTTTAAAACTTTGAGACCAAAATCAGCACATGAAAAATATATTGGCATCTATTTTCTTAAGGTGGATCAAAAGGTGAGGCTGCAGGTTCCAAACAAATCAGAGACATGGAGATAGGAAAAAACTATATTACCCCCCACTTGCACCTGACCAAATTTTCAACATCGAAGTGTAAAGAATGTCGTTTACCTTGAAAATTCAAGAAACCTTGCATTTTAATCATGGCTGCCATACCAAACACCCCCAAAAAGAAGAGTATGGCGTAAGCTAGCACCATTTTTTATACTCACCGCTACCATCTGGGTCCACTGACTGCATGGAAACAAAAGAAAGCATATATCAATATTTTGCGCTAATATGCATGCTGAAGTATGCTAACTTTCAACATATTGAATTAGGTGACAATCTTCATTGCAAGCACAATCTCACAGGTGCATCCCAGCTCAATCGCTAGAAAAAAGGCATGCTAAAGCATGTCTAACAATGGTGGACACATGTTCAATTAAAAACATTTTTAAAGAATAGACTGACTGTCCTTGTCACATAGCAACAAATTCATAGAACAACCAAAAAGTTCTAATCATTCTTGAGGACTACTCCTCCCCCTTCATTCAGCCGGAGCTGGTGAATTCAATGATAGATTCTTTAGCCAAAAGGCGGGCGGCATTTTTCGGGAGTAAAAACTATCCGCTATTTCTCTAGGCGTGGGTTCCTGTTGTTTTTGCCCAGTTCAACACTTCCTGTTAAAGAAAAAGTGCCGGCCGCTTCCTATTGAGAAAGAAGATTCACGTATAAGATGTTCTTGTTCCAGGCAAGTCGACATGAAACTCGCTAGCAGAACAAGAACCTCAACTATGATATAGTTAGTGAACCACCGATCTAGTACAGCAAGGGGATTTCTCTCTCCGTCCTGCACTGAAGGCAAGTAGGAGTTGAGTGCATGAACTGCAAGAGCAGGGTATTTATCGGGCAAGAAGGCAAGCTTACTGAGATAAGAGACGCAGGCGTCGAGCAGCCCTATCGAACAACCAGGCTAGGTGGGCCAAAATGGGCATGAGCAAGGGAGCGGGAACTTTCAAACACTCTGGAAGAGAGCTGATGGCAAGAAGGAGATAGCTCGGTATTGGTGGTCAACGATCAAAGCGGGGACAGGATCAATCTGGACAACCCAAGGAAACTAGAGAGCAAAGACATTCCTGGTTTTGACATGGGAAACCAGCTACTGGCGATTTCAATCCAAAGGAGTGGTCGGGCCGACCATTTGTGCCCGGTGTGGAACAAGGATGCGGATGCTTTTTTACTTATTTCATCGAGCTTAAGCCTTGAATGGAATTGCTCCCCAAGCCTACAGAGGGACAATAGGGGGAGGCGTAAGCTAGGGGGTCCCATCTAGGGTGCCTAAAGATGAGTCAACTGTCGAGGAGGGAATGAAACCTATTGAATAGTTGGCAGGCTATCCTATCTCTGACCGGAGACCTGATGGAACGATATTCTAAATCTAGGGTAGATTATAAGTCGACTAAGGAGGTGCTTTAGGAGAGGAAGACCTTTATAGGAGATTGAACTAGAATGCATCAACAGGTTTATTCCCCTGGAGGTGCTGAAAAATGCACCCGAGAAGGCATTTTTTTCTGGTCGCCTTTCGTTTGCCTTCTGCCCACCCCCAAGGAATCGTCATGCAATAATCTACTCTAATAGGCTGTCTCGAACAGCCCTTCCCCTGAAGGTGACCGGAGTAAGCACCGATAATAGTAGAGCAATTCCCTGCCGGCATAGGTGGATTTGACAGGTGGGCCAGGCTTTTTTGGATGCAGGGAGCACTAGAGACAAGGATTGGATTTATTGGCATTACTATAGATAGTAGGATTTCCCATTTTATTGATAGGCCTCTCTCCTGCCTTGTGATCATAGGAGTGCTTTTGGGGGTTGAACGCATATTGACCGATGGGGTTGCGAATCTGTACTGACGATTCTAATGCGACGACACCCCCCGACCTAGGGCCGGTTTAAGTCGCCGACTTGAGTGCTCGGTTGCACCTAAAGTCTTATGGTCACTCGTATCCGCCTACCCGCCGGCCGCCGGTAAGGCTCCCATAATCTTGGGGCTTCCTGGCCTGTATAGGTTGTCAATCTATACAGACAAGGGGGTGATCAGCTAGAAGCGGGAGGATCTCAACTAGAAAACTAAGACTACTGGTAACTAACCGTACCGACTCCCCCGTTCTAATTCCGTACCATCCCGTTCCATTCCGTTCTGTGAGGCCGAAGCGCGCAGGTGACAAAGTGAGCGCCTTACGTGATACGGCTTGCAGCGCCTACTCTTGCTGGGTGCTCCACAAGAAAGCTATTATATAAAACTTAAATTGGATCAAATGACTATAACAGATCAAAGGGTCATGATCATCCAATGAAATTGGTCCTTGATGGTGGCTCCCACATCCGCATGTGTCCTCTGTATATGTTATGATGATCGTAAGCCTTATTTGTATGAAAAGGAGTACTAGCGACAGTTGCTTTTGCAATTGCCACACGCCACTCTCCATGTGGTGCTAACATGTGGCCCTAAAGCTGGCTTTAGTAAGGAAAAGATAGTAACAAGTTCCACTGGCTGATTAGAAAACAAATAAAGCAAGCTAGAGATAGGAGATAGGGAGAAGACTATACTCGACTACTAGTATGTGATGACTCCCTCTTTAAAAAGGTGGGTTTGGCCTTTAAAGCCGAAGGGAAGGATCTTCTTCATTCAACTCCCTGTCGTTCTCCTTGCTATGCTTTCTTCTAAATCTCATCTTTCCTCCCTCTGGTCGCCTTGCCTTTTCTTCCCCTAACAAGATCAGATCGGTCGCTCTCGCTCCCTTGCTAAGAGCCGAGAGGGAAGGCACTTACCGAACCTTTCCTTACTATTTTTCTAACTCAAAAACTGATGATAAGACAAGCGAATGATTAAGAGCCTTATTACCTTACCCTTATCTACGCCGATAAGTCCTCACCGATTCTCCCTACCTAAACCTAAACAGACCTAAACCCTAAACTTATTCCACTAATCGAGTTCCGACACGAACCAGTACTAACTCGGCTTGGGAGCTCTTCCTTATTGTTCTGAACCATTAATCACGCTATCCCTTCCGCTCCCCTTTTTCTCTTTTAAGCACTTGACACTTGCCCTTCGAACCAATTACTTGAGTGACTCCGTTCCTTTCCAATAGAGGACTTCTCCTCCGCCTATTACGTAAGGGGCCGGGTGGGGCAGATCATGACACATGAGCGGTTTACTATGGAATTCCTTCATCTTTCTCGATATCGGCTTTGCTACCATACTTCTGCCGGTGCCGGGACTTCACAACTCGAGTCACTCGACTACTCAACTACGTTTCTGAGCAATCATAGAATTTGACCTAGCCCTAGATAGTAAGGGCATCGAATAACCTCCGATGAAATATATTTTATGTAGGATTCTGTTAGGGAGAAGGAAGAGCGAAGAGCCTACCGGGAACGCATCCATTTATTGTCCTCCTCTATAGCGAATACTATGGCTCGATTCCTTGCGATGCAATAGACTATAGTAGAGAAAGCAACAATCATCTGTAGTTATTACACTTATCTTTCCTTACCTTACGTAATAGGGGGCGTATTGAATACCTTATCTTATTATTAGATAAGGAATCTTTCATGGGCTTGGGTCTTTCTTGGGCTAAAGGGATTGTAGTTCATAATACCAGGTTCCCTATCCCAGTACCAGAGCCCGTCTTTTGTTAAAGGGGAATGCCGGGCCCAGGGATGAGAGAAGTGCAGGGAATACTAGTTCTCCTTCGGACCCTCCCTCTATGGATCGGTCCAGAGATCAGTGGAACAAAGTCGGTCAATGAAACCTCATTCGATGACCACTCCTCCTTCTGAGAGATAGATGGTCACCTCTCAATCGACAGCAGCTGCAGCTGGAAGAAATCTACCCGGAGCTTCCGCAGGTATAATGAAAAAGTACGGGCTTGCTCCTACTGCTTGAGAAAGAACCATGAGGAGTCATATTAACTATAACTTCAAAGGGGGCTGTACTAATACATCGACTTCTCAATTACCCGGGTGACAACCAACCTATCGAGGAATCTGGACCAGAACCTACTCTATCACATGCTTTCACCATATCTAACTAGATAAACATATCCGGCTCCTAAGATAGAGAAATGCAATGAATGGATGCATTCATTCATTCATTCATCGTAATTAAACCATCCAGCAACTGGCGGTCACAAAACCTCCTTGTTGGTTGTGAAGCTATGATGTTCGGCCGACGATTGGGACTCGAAGCAGAGTTTTGCACAAACTATCCCCAAGCTCAAAATCTTTTTGGAATAAAAACAAAAAAAGAATGCATTTAGTAGTTCAGCTTCTTACTGATGAACGATTCCTTCGCTACTGCCACCACTCCTGCACACACAAAATCATTGGAGAAGGATAGGGGGCCTTACTAGATTAGGGAGCCCTCGTATCAGCCATACTGAGTAAAGCAGTACCTCTTCCTCTGATACTTAAGCTAGCAGAGAATGATTAATAGCCACCCCATTAACCGAGTCGGGAGTTGCAGCACCGAATCGCATGTCCATTCAAGTCCGGTCAAAGAGATTCATACCTACACCTCTTCAATCGGAATCGGACGTATGAAAGTTTACCCGCCGGGGTCAGACTCGCATTCCTACTTCCCGGGATATCTACATTCCACAACCCAATGTGAAAGTCCCCATCTTTCCTTAAAGGCCAATAGCACCCACCTCCAAAACGCCCTGGGCCTGTTTATACAGAGAGAGTAGCAAAGGCATGTGATCCGAACCGGAACGAGCAGCGGGGAAACAGGGTTTGGTCCATTGATCAACCGGGAGAAGCGAGGGCTCTATCGAGCTCCATTCGAATATGTTGTCTACCAGTTCGAGGGTACGGAAGTTTGATATCGAGATCAGAGCCACCAAATTAGTTAATTGGTACGAGGACACGGTCTGTGGAATTGACATCCGAACCCACTTACGGTGTCAAAGTCACTAGGTCCCCACTTAACTCCACTCTCATGGAGTTAATGACCAAAGAAGCAACAACAGGAAACATGAAATTGTAGATAACAGAACCTTCATGATTCGCGACCCACTGTGGGTGAGACGTACGGAAGATAATGAACAAGGAAATTTTAAGTATTCGAGACATCCCTGGAGACCGTGCAGGGCAAACACAAAGCTGATAAACAGCCATATACAAAGGGTCGGAGAAAAAGCATACCTAACTTCAGTAACAGATACAAGGAAAGGGTTGGCAGTGGCAATGACCGAGGCGGCTTCTAGAATCAAGGGTTTTCGGATTGGAAATGCTATTGTGCATTCGTATTTAAAGGATACCAGATTTGTAATGTTAACGTGCCTACTCATAGGGATATCGATTTGGTGGATGGATGTACCACCATTACTATTCCAAAAAACGGTGGCCTTACAATCACCGGATTCGGGACTAATAGTACGTGTCATGAAAGACACCTATGTAAATCAGATTTGTTACATACACGCAGTCCCAAGCCCATGTGAGTGTGGGGAATCACTAAACCGCGCAGCTAGGGATGTATTTCACCCCGAAAGCTTCGACCCACTACACTTAGATAAGTAATTGCATTCCATGTAGCAACCATAATAATAGCAATTGCTCTCACTGAATCTGTTTCTACGAGTGGAGTCATGGTGGCATAAAAAAAGAAGGGATAATACAAGTTGGAAAAGAAGAGATTGAGGGTAGAATTATGAAATTGTTTGAGTGTAGATCGGTTGTTATAGTAGAGGAGAAGCATGAGAAGGGTCTTGGCACAGGGCAGCATAAGGCGACGTATACTGAAGTTCGGCAGCATAAGAGGAAATATATTGGTATTCATAATAAGAAGGAACAGATTGAGTCAGATTTGATCACATACTAGAGTGAAGAAATGGAGAACTACGTCTGGCTTGATCCCCTGGGTACGTAGGCAGACCGGAGAAAGGGTCTCAGTCACAAACAAGGAGAGGAAGGGAAGGAATGATTGATCGTTAGCCGATGCTGGTGGACCGATAGGAGGAGATGGGTTTGAATGTTCGCCCGACGCGACAGAGAGATAAGCAGTGGGTGGATGGCTCACACGGTAAACTATATAATGCATATATAACGCGTTTAACCGGGCCTAGATAAAGAGCGAACCTCGAATTTAGCTCTTTTGTGCAGGAATTAAGGTGCTATACCTACTAAATAGATTGATCGATTGAAGAGCATTCCAAAATTGATTTCTAGATAAGAACTCTTTATAGTGAGGGTCCGAAGGAGAGAGAGAAAATAGGGGTGAGTGGTTGGGCTATCTTGTGCTTGTGAAGCCAGTCTTTTTGGTTGGCAGCAGCAGGATACTAGGAATGGATTCCCATGGACCCTAAAGCGATCATGAGCTATTATACCTGGATGAAACTAACCAATGGCGGTACTTATGTGAGTTCTGCAAGCCTATCTTTTTTTTTTTCATAAGGGGGCCTTTCCCCTATATCTTTGCCCCATATATGTATTGGCCTATTGGGGTCCGAGCTATAAAGTGTAAGTGCTATAAAGTGATTGCGGACTGTGAAAAGGTGGTAGGAAAGGTTAAACCGTTCAGTGGCTATACAATGTGCGGTAAGTTTAGGGAGTGGGACGTTTAGCGGGCAAGTCACGTTGCTCCTTCCCCCTAGAAGCCATGCCTATTTGGATCATCTCGCTTTGCGACTGAGTAGGCTATAAGGTTTCACACATATTTTTGGATTGAAGTCCTTGCCGCTCTGTAATAAAGGTTGCCAAAGGCATTCTTAGATAGCATCCTTGGTAGCGAGGCGAGGGTGGTTGGCCCGTCCCAGGCTGGGGGCCACTCTACTGTAGCAAGTGGGTAAGGTTCAACCTAAGACAAATGTAATGAGGGAAGGCAAGGGCTCAACACGCGAATGAAGGAGTGGAGTGGCGTAGTAGATCCGTAAGGAGAACGGTAGAAACTGAAACCTTTCCTCTAAATGTAAATGTGCGCTTCAACTTTGGACGAGAGGGAACGAGCACAATCTCCTAAAGTCGCTATCACATGCCTAAGCTGCAGCCGTAGCGTTGGCTTCTCTGCAATGGGGCTGGTCTTCATTATAGTTGTCCTACCTAAACTTCTCTTGCTTTAGCGCGAAAGAACGGCGGATATCGCACTTTAGCTAGAACTTTCATGGCTTACCGCCCTTTAGCGCCTATGGTCTAACCAAAATAAAAGTACTCGTCAAGGGCCCAAGCGTGAACCTTAACTTCCGCATCTAGCCAGCAAAGGAAGACGCAAGGTCTGGGCAGCTTTATTATAACATTAGAGAAGCGGAACCTCCAAGCTCAGACATCTCGAACTCTGAAACTACCCTTCTATCCCACCCTGCTCCTCCGGCACTGGAAGCAGAACTACCTGACCGAAGGAGATAGACAGGAAGGGAAGACGGTCATACAAAGGCCGAATAAAGTTCTCTTGGAGCAGCATCTGAATGGACCTATAGTCACTCAGTACATACGAAGCCATGAACTGGAATTTAGAAGTATGAAATGTGGGCATATAAACAATAAAAGAAAAAGACCGAACTAGCAAGACTAATGTCTACTTATACCTTTGAGAGGTCCACTTATACTATGGAGAAAGTCTCTTAAGCTACCGTAGGTTATATAAGATTCAATTCAATCTAACAAGCGAACTACCTTCGGCTACTACAAGATCTTTATAAACCAAAGAAGCTGAGCCTACTTTACGCACTTCCGCACTAAGCAGGCAAGGCCAACTACACAAGCAAGAAGGCATCGCCTACGGCTTCCAATCCAATGACAAGCAAAAGACGACGAAGGAACTTACTATACCTTACCTCCTTGTGCCCATAGCTTGACCTCAGCCTTGAACTACCTCCCTTCCTTGCAAAGCGAACCTAGCCAAGCAATGGAAGGAGAAAGGTCTTGATGAAGCTCGAGAAAGACTTAAGGCAGGGAAAGCAACTGAACCCCTGACTCGGGCTTCAATTCCAACCATAGGGATAAGTGAAAGAGCCGAAGAAGCAATCACAATTTCATTGCCTCATGGTTGATGTTGTTGGGAATACATTCCAACCGAACCTCAACTTATTATAATGTTATTCTCTAATAGGTATTAGAGTATATGATCCGTTAACTAGGGTTTCCTCTTTTCTTCTTGTTTTTTCTTCTCTTTAATTGTTTCTTTCTTTCGTCGTAATGAGAAATAATAACCTAGGGTTTGGGCGTGAAACCTTAGGTTTTCCCATCTTTTTTTTATTTCCCTTTTATGGTGGTGCCTACCACCAATACTGTTGTGGAAGTGCAAGAGGTCATTCATGCAAGTTGGAAGAGTAACCTTGGCCTCTATGTGTGTCATGCATACGGCAAATGAGAAGTTGCTGCAACATTATGTATTTTGTATCTAAGGAAAATTGCAGATTCCTGTAATTTGTCATGCTACATTTCCCAAGATCTATTGTGACACGTTTCTTGAAAGTTGATTATGACATGTTTCCTAAGGTCTATCGTGAGTAAATCAAGTATCAATTTCTCTCATGGGCATTCCAAAGCAAATCGCAAGTATTCAAATTTCTCTCCCGAACTCTCTAGAGAAAATTCCAGGTGTTCAGACTTTTATCCTGGGCTCTCCAAACTACATTGTAGGTATCCAGTGAGAATCACAAGCTTTCTGGATTAAGTATAGGTGTTTGTGACCTAGTGGCTTGTGATGAAATCTAAGCCTAATCTATTGTCTTCTTCTGAGATATGTCTCACTTGACTTCCATTAAACTCGATGGGAGTAATTATGTATATTGGTCTAAATATGCACAGGTTTTCCTCACAGTTAGAGGGAAGTTCATTTTTTCGACTATCGAATAGCCTCCGGAGGAGGGCATCAATTATGAAATGTGGACTCGATAAAATACTTAGATCATGATCTCGTTATGGAATCATACGGTTCCACAAAGGTGTGTAAATATGATGTTTTTGGACACAACAAAAGAAATATAGGAGATAGGGATGCGTATTTTGGTGATAGGAATTTCACAGGAGTGTATCAACTATTTCAGGAATGTTTTACTATGTAGCAAAGTGATAAAAGTCTTGGTGAATATTATACCTGCATGTGGGGAATAATTGATGAGCTGAATGTTACCAGCTTATTACTACTAATCCGTAGACCCAACGAAGACAACGAGAGGAGTATCGAGTTGCAAGTTTCTTTCTAGCCTAAGGCTGAATCTGAGCCTGTGCAAGCTCAAATCCTTAGTAGCAAAGAGCTCCACTCCCTCTCTGCCATTAATGCCATAGAAACCGCTAAATCTACCCTTGTAGCTTTGAATAATTTTCCAGTCATAGTGGTCAGATGGGTGGAGAGGTCATGGAGTTGGTAGAGACCCAGGGGGGTTCTAGTAGAGGACGTGAAGCTATTAAATGTACTCATTGTGGTTGTGATGGTCACACATCTGATATGTGCTAGAATTTTTATACAAAATTGGCACAGGCCAATTATGATAATACCTCGCACCATACAGCCCCTTCATTGTGTGCCACATCTGCTATTATTTCTATTTCCTAAGAAGAATATGCCATGTTAATGAAAGCCCAACATATTGTTGCTTCCTCCAGCTCTACTGCCACCTTGGTTCAGTCAGGTATATCTTGTGTTGCTTCTACTAGTTCTCTATGGATAAGGATTATAGATTCTGATGCCTCAAACCATATGGTTGACACTCCATGTGTGTATTCTTCCCTTAATCCCTCTAACTCCGCCCAATGTGTTACTCTTGCTGATGACACTAATCTAAAGTGTCCGGCATTGGTACTGAATATCATCATTCCTCTCTTTCATTATCTTTCATCTTATACGTACCTAAATTTCCTTTAACTTCATGTCTGTGGATAAATTCACCAAATCTCTTAATTGTTTTGTTACCTTCTGTCCTTCCTTCAGTGTCTTTCAAGATCTAAAGACAAAGAAGAGGATTGGTAGAAGGCATGAAGACAATGGTCTTTTTAATATTGATGGTTGTGGTGGTCCATAGAATTATCCTCTTCAGACCACACCTTCTCCTCACCAAATGCATTACTGCCTCGGTCATCTGTCACTACATAGTTTAAAATTTTAGTTCATACTTTGAGTCAATTACTGTCTTTTGATTATGAGTTGTGTCAACTTAGTAAGCATCACCATGTCTCTTTTCCATCTAGGCTTGATAGTCGTATGTCTAGTCCTTTTTTCAGTTGTTCATTTTGATGTTTGAGACTTAACCATGATATCTTCATACAATGGTTTTAAGTACTTTGTGGATGACTACTCCCTAATGACATGGATTTACTTATTGAAAGATACATTTGACTTGTTCCCTATTTTTAAATTGTCATATTTGGAAGTGCAAACTCAATTTATTTCTTTGTTCTGATAATACCAAATAACATACTTTTACACTTTTTAAGATTATTTTGGCTCTCATGATATGTTACATCAGACCTCTTGTGTTGGTACACCTCAACAAAATGGGGTGACCGAAAGGATATATCGGCATGTGTTAGAAGTTGCCCGTTCCTTGCTTTTCCAGATGAAAGAACCAAAAATATATTGAAGTAATGTTATCCTTAGAATGGAGTAAGAAACGGAATGGAGGCTCCATCTAGCACAGAAGCTGAGTATCAGGATATGGCTCACACTACTTGTGACTTGACATGGTTGAGGAATCTTCTACAGGAGATAGGATTTGCAGTTGATCTCCCTATTCCTTTGTTTTGTGATAATCAAGCGATTTTCCATATTGTCTATAATCTTGTTTTTCATGAGAGGACCAAGTACATTGAAGTAGATTGCTACTTCATTAGAGAGAGTTGAAAATTGTGATATTTGTACTCCGTATGTGAAGTCAGAACATCAGTTAGCTGATGTATTTACCAAGGCATTGAGTCACACGAGGAGTGATTTCTTATGTTCTAAGCTGGGTATATATGATATACATGCTTCAGCTTGAGGGGAGTGGGGAGTGTTAATGTAGAACGGGGTATTTTGCACTTTTACCTTTAGTACAACATTAGTATATGTTATAATTGCGAGGGTTGACTAGTATAGGTTCAAGACTCTAGTTTGACTTCCTCTTCTCTCTCTATTCCTCTCCGTCCACTTCCCATCTCAAAACCCTAATTTACTTTATAGGAAAATATGAAAAAGAGAAGAACAGACTGCTAATAATAAAAGAGTTCTAAAAAATTCAGCTGATAAAAATAAATAAAAGCTGTGAAATCCCAAGAGGAAGGAACAATTTTATCATCAATCAAAAAGGAGCAACGGCATACGGAACCTTCCTACATGAATTAAGAACCAAAACTCCAAATGACCATACACTAGAAGATGTCTACCATAGATTGGAGCTTACAAAGATGACAAAGACACCCATAGAGGAAAGAATCATCTTCCACAACTCACAATAACTAAAAATAAATTCGACACTTACCCTCAAGCTAGAGAGAAAATAGGATTTCCTCAGTTTTGTAAGAAAAGCAAACCTTTTCTTCCCTACAACTTTAGTGAAGATATCAAATAAATGGGATATTTTCTGATTTAGGCTGTTACAACCTTTTCAGAGGTTATTTTATCAATTTCACATACTTGGTTTGCCATATGCATGTTGTAGTATTTTAAATTTTTTTCATAAAGTGAATATTTTTAGGGAATTTTTGACATACTCCCCCATGTTATCTTTGAAATTCGACATCCCCCCCCCATATTTTTGAAAAAGCTGACATACCCCCCTATGACCCGGTCCACCATGGAAGACCATCATTGACTAACAAATTTTTTTCAAAAGGACAAAATCACCCCTTTCTTCAACATATTTTTTTATGCTGTTTTAAAAACAAAGTTTTTAAATCCCCCGAAGGATAAGGTTTCTTAATTTTAACACCAGGTTTAATTTAGGATTTGATAATATGATAAGTTCGGTATTGGATTTCAGTAAATCTTCTGAACGACTTTAAGGATTTTATAAACTTGCAGTTTATACAGTGCTTGCAACAAAGTTTTGCCACCTCCACCATTACCAATTAGTGTGACATGTGGCTCACATCACGGACCACGGTATGATCCACGTGGCACACTCTTAAAGACCACTGACTGTATGGATGTTTGGATCATGTGGCAGATGAGGAAATGGAACCAAAGAGGTCTACCTGTTGGCCCACCTTACCTTAGTCCCTCTCCATGTTGCAAGTTTCAGCTCAACTGCCAAATTCTGGGTATGACAATACCTAGGAATGTTGACAACTAATGAGCCAAACATTCAGGGGTAGCATGCACTTTGTCAAGCACTTTGCATGATCTGCAATGTTGACAAACCATGTTGCAAGTGGGCACAAACAATACTAGTTTCAAGAGAAACCATAGAAATTGGATTCCAATAGTGATAGTGAATGTGGTAGATCAGATGTTTCAAACTTCTGATTGGGTGATTCTTTAGTCATTTGAGGAAGCCAATGAATGGTAGATTTCAAACTTCTAGCCCCTACATGTGCACCTAGGTAGTGAATGATATGTATTTGTTCCGTGATCACCCTCCAATTTACACAGATTACGAATTTGCCTATTGAATGGTGGGTTCAGTTGTTCACATTGTGGGTTCATTTGTTCGCATGTTTTGGACTCTTTGTCAGGGAGTGCCGTGGGCACAAGCCACCCACTAGTATATTTAAATCCTTCAAAATCCTCTTGGGCTTTGTAATGTTCTAGTCCTCATAAATGGTTCCCTCAGACAAGCTATATACTTGTTACCCTTTTCCTACAAGTTATATACTTGTTATTACATGTTTAGATATCTTAGTTTGAGATCTGTCCAAATTTTGTTGAAGCCTAATTATTTGTGGCTTTTTTATAGCTTGGATGATCTTCCAAGTTCCAATTTCCTATTTCACTTTCGCCTTAAATACCTTCTCTGTCCGGAAAAGAATATTACTTAACTATTGTTAATTATACCAGGTCAACCATCAACATTGCCATCTATAAGGCATAATTGTTTTTTGCATTTTCTTACCGTTTGCAACGGTTCAAAACCGTTTCAACAATATCAACCGCTTCAAATTTCACATTTGAACGGATCAAAATCGTTTCACAAATTATCAAAACATTGCAGAATTATATTTTGCAACGGTTTAGAACTGTTGCTTAGTTTTAAATAATTCATAATTGTGACAAACCATAAGTCAGAAACGGTTTACAACCGTTGCATTACAATCATTTGCAATGGTTTTGCACCATTTCTTAATTTTAAATGATTTATAACTGTGACGAAACATGGTTTAAAACGGTTCAAAACCGTTGCATAATTACATTTTGAGACGATTTTGAGCCGTTGCTAATAGAAACGGTTCAAAACCGTTGCAATGTAAACTACCGCAATAGTTTAAAACCGTTTCTATTTTATATTTTGCAACGGTTTTGAACCGTTTCAAGAACTGTTTCTATTTTATATTTTGCAACGGTTTTGAACCGTTTCAAAACTTGAAACGGTTCAAAACCATTGCAAAAATGTTTATTCCAATGTGGAATTCAGAATGAAACGGGTTTGAGCCGTTGCAATTTAATTTGAAATGCCACTTTTTGCAACTGTTTTAAGCCATTTAAAAATAGTTTCACAACGGTCCAAAACTGTTGCAAATAGGTAATTTTGGTGTAGTGTCCCTCCACAATCTCCATTCATCTCGTTTCTTCGTCTTCTCTTTATCAAAAAAAAAATTCAGAAAAGAAAATCAAAAAAAAAAAGAAAAAGAAAAATGAAGATAGAAGAAGAAGAAGGTAGAGGATAGTATCGCCCCTACCTGATCACCGCCCAGCCTCCCTCCAGGACCTGCAACTTCGAGTTGCAGGTCTGAAACTGCCTCGTGCCTTCACCTCCTCAACCACCAAATGAGCAACTTGCTCCCCCTTGTGCGCCAGCCACCGGAACCGTTAGCTAGACCTACAACTCTGGCAGTTGCGGCTTTGGCCAGCAACTCTCCCGACTTGCAGGCACTGCCCTCATCCTCCCAACTCCTCTTCATCCGCCTACCATCTCCAATCCCAGCCGCTTTCTACACTAGTCCTCTCCAAAAAAGAAGATCAAGGAAAAAAAAAGAGAGAAGAAAAGAAGAAAAAGAAGAAAAGAAAACAGAAGGGAAGGAGAAAAGAGAAGGGAGGAACGTACCTCCACCATTACCAATTAGTGTGACATGTGGCTCACATCACGGACCACAGTATGATCCACGTGGCACACTCTTAAAGACCACTGACTGTATGGATGTTTGGATCATGTGGCAGATGAGGAAATGGAACCAAAGAGGTCCACCTGTTGGCCCACCTTACCTTAGTCCCTCTCTATGCTGCAAGTTTCAGCTCAACTGCCAAATTCTAGGTATGACAATACCTAAGAATGTTGACAACTCATGAGCCAAACATTCAGGGGTAGCATGCACTTTGTCAAGCACTTTGCATGATCTGCAATGTTGACAAACCATGTTGCAAGTGGGCACAAACAATACCAGTTTCAAGAGAAACCATTGCAATTGGATTCCAATAGTGATAGTGAATGTGGTAGATCAGATGTTTCAAACTTCTGATCGGGTGATTCTTTAGTCATTTGTGGAAGCCAATGAATGGTGGATTTCAAGCTTCTTGCCCCTACATGTGAACCTAGGTAGTGAATGATATGTATTTGTTCGGTGATCACCCACCAATTTACACAAATTATGAATTTGCCTATTGAATGGTGGGTTCAGTTGTTCACATTGTGGGTTCATTTGTTTCCATGTTTTGGACTCTTTGTCGGGGAGTGCCATGGGCACAAGCCACCCACTAGTATATTTAAATCTTTCAAAAGCCTCTTGGGCTTTGTAATGTTCTAGTCCTCATAAATGGTTCCCTCAGACAAGTTATATACTTGTTACCTTTTTCTTATAAGTTATATACTTGTTATTACATGTTTAGATATCTTAGTTTGAGATCTGTCCAAATTTTGTTGAAGCCCAATTATTTGTGGCTTTTTTATAGCTTGGATGATCTTTCAAGTTCCAATTTCCTATTTCACTTTCGCTTTAAATACTTCTCTGTCCGGAAAAAACTATTACTTAACTATTGTTAATTATACCAGGTCAACCATCAACATTGCCATCTATAAGGCATAATTTTTTTTTGCATTTTCGTACCCTTTGCAACGGTTCAAAATCGTTTCAACAATATCAACTGCTTCAAATTTCACATTTGAAACGGATCAAAACCGTTTCAAATATTTTGAAAACATTGCAGAATTATATTTTGCAATGGTTTAGAACCATTGCTTAGTTTTAAATAATTCATAATTGTGACAAACCATAAGTCAGAAACGATTTACAACCGTTGCATTACAATCATTAGCAATGGTTTTGCACCATTTCTTAATTTTAAATGATTTATAACTGTGATGAAACATGGTCTAAAACGGTTCAAAATCGTTGCATAATTACATTTTAAGACGGTTTTGAGCCGTTGCTAATAGAAACAGTTCAAAACCGTTGCAATGTAAACTACCGCAACAGTTTAAAACCGTTTCTATTTTATATTTTGCAACGGTTTTGAACCGTTTCTATTTTATATTTTGCAACGGTTTTGAACCGTTTCAAGACTTGAAACGGTTCAAAACCGTTGCAAAAATGTTTATTCCCATGTGGAATTCAGAATGAAACGGGTTTGAGCCGTTGCAATTTAATTTGAAACGCCACTTTTTGCAACGGTTTTAAGCCATTTCAAATTAGTTTCACAACGGTCCAAAACCGTTGCAAATAGGCAATTTTGGTGTAGTGTCCCTCTACAATCTCCATTGATCTCGTTTCTTCGTCTTCTCTTTATAAAAAAAAAAATACATAAAAGAAAAACAAAGAAAAAAGAAAAAGAAAAAGGAAGATAGAAGAAGAAGAAGGAAGAGGATAGGATCGCCCCTACCTGATCACCGCCCAGCCTCCCTCCACGACTTGCAACTTCGAGTTGCAGGTCTGAAACTGCCCTGTGCCTTCACCTCCTCAACGACCAAAGGAGCAACTTGCTCCCCCTTGTGCGCCAGCCACAAGAACCGTTAGCTAGACCTGCATCTCTGGCAGTTGTCGGTTTGGCCAGCAACTCTCCCGACTTGCAGGCACTGCCCTCATCCTCCCAACTCCTCTTCATCCGCCTACCATCTCCAATCCCAGCCGCTTTCTATACTGGTCCTCTCCTAAAAAGAAGATCAAAGAAAAAAAAAAGAGAGAAGAAAAGAAGGAAAAGAAGAAAAGAAAATAGAAGGGAAGGAGAAAAGAGAAGGGAGGAATGTACCTCCACCATTACCAATTAGTGTGACATGTGGCTCACATCACGGACCACGGTATGATCCACGTGGCACACTCTTAAAGACCACTGACTGTATGGATGTTTGGATCATGTGGCAGATGAGGAAATGGAACCAAAGAGGTCCACCTGTTGGCCCACCTTACCTTAGTCCCTCTCTATGCTGCAAGTTTCAGCTCAACTGCCAAATTCTAGGTATGACAATACCTAAGAATGTTGACAACTCATGAGCCAAACATTCAGGGGTAGCATGCACTTTGTCAAGCACTTTGCATGATCTGCAATGTTGACAAACCATGTTGCAAGTGGGCACAAGCAATACCAATTTCAAGAGAAACCATTGCAATTGGATTCCAATAGTGATAGTGAATGTGGTAGATCAGATGTTTCAAACTTCTGATTGGGTGATTCTTTAGTCATTTGAGGAAGCCAATGAATGGTAGATTTCAAACTTCTAGCCCCTACATGTGCACCTAGGTAGTGAATGATATGTATTTGTTCCGTGATCACCCTCCAATTTACACAGATTACGAATTTGCCTATTGAATGGTGGGTTCAGTTGTTCACATTGTGGGTTCATTTGTTCGCATGTTTTGGACTCTTTGTCAGGGAGTGCCGTGGGCACAAGCCACCCACTAGTATATTTAAATCTTTCAAAATCCTCTTGGGCTTTGTAATGTTCTAGTCCTCATAAATGGTTCCCTCAGACAAGCTATATACTTGTTACCCTTTTCCTACAAGTAATATACTTGTTATTACATGTTTAGATATCTTAGTTTGAGATCTGTCCAAATTTTGTTGAAGCCTAATTATTTGTGGCTTTTTTATAGCTTGGATGATCTTCCAAGTTCCAATTTCCTATTTCACTTTTGCCTTAAATACCTTCTCTATTCGGAAAAAGACTATTACTTAACTATTGTTAATTATACTAGGTCAACCATCAACATTGCCATCTATAAGGCATAATTTTTTTGTGCATTTTCTTACCATTTGCAACGGTTCAAAACCGTTTCAACAATATCAACCGCTTCAAATTTCACATTTGAACGGATCAAAACCGTTTCACAAATTTTCAAAACATTGCAGAATTATATTTTGCAACGGTTTAGAACCGTTGCTTAGTTTTAAATAATTCATAATTGTGACAAGCCATAAGTCAGAAACGGTTTACAACTGTTGCATTACAATCATTTGCAATGGTTTTGCAATGTTTCTTAATTTTAAATGATTTATAACTGTGACAAAACATGGTTTAAAACGGTTCAAAACCATTGCATAATTACATTTTGAGACGGTTTTGAGCAATTGCTAATAGAAACGGTTCAAAACCGTTGCAATGTAAACTACCGCAATAGTTTAAAACCGTTTCTATTTTATATTTTACAACGGTTTTGGACAGTTTCAAGAACCGTTTCTATTTTATATTTTGCAACGGTTTTGAACAGTTTCAAGACTTGAAACGGGTCAAAACCGTTGCAAAAATGTTTATTCCCATGCGGAATTCAGAATGAAACGGGTTTGAGGTGTTGCAATTTAATTTGAAATGCCACTTTTTGCAACGGTTTTAAGCCATTTCAAATTAGTTTCACAACAGTCCAAAATCATTGCAAATAGGAAATTTTGGTGTAGTGTCCCTCCACAATCTCCATTGATCTCGTTTCTTCGTCTTCTCTTTATCAGAAAACAAAATGCAGAAAAGAAAAACAAAGAAAAAAGAAAAAGAAAAAGGAAGATAGAAGAAGAAGAAGGAAGATGATAGGATCGCCCCTACCTGATCACCGCCCAGCTTCCCTCCACGACCTGCAACTTTGAGTTGCAGGTCTGAAACTGCCCCGTGCCTTCACCTCCTCAACCACCAAAGGAGCAACTTGCTCCCCCTTGTGCGCCAGCCACCGGAACAGTTAGCTAGACCTGCAACTCTGGCTGTTGCCAGTTTGGCCAGCAACTCTCCCGACTTGCAGGCGCTGCCCTCATCCTCCCAACTCCTCTTCATCTGCCCACCATCTCCAATCCCAGCGGCTTTCTAAACTGGTCCTCTCCAAAAAAGAAGATCAAAGAAAAAAAAAAAGAGAGAAGAAAAGAAGAAAAAGAAAAGAAAATAGAAGGGAAGGAAAAAAGAGAATGGAGGAACGTACCTCCACCATTACCAATTAGTGTGACATGTGGCTCACATCACGGACCACGGTATGATCCACGTGGTACACTCTTAAAGACCACTGACTGTATGGATGTTTGGATCATGTGGCAGATGAGGAAATGGAACCAAAGAGGTCCACCTGTTGGCCCACCTTACCTTAGTCCCTCTCCATGTTGCAAGTTTCAGCTCAACTACCAAATTCTGGGTATGACAATACCTAGGAATGTTGACAACTCATGAGCCAAACATTCAGGGGTAGCATGCACTTTGTCAAGCACTTTGCATGATCTGCAATGTTGACAAACCATGTTGCAAGTGGGCACAAACAATACCAGTTTCAAGAGAAACCATTGCAATTGGATTCCAATAGTGATAGTGAATGTGGTAGATCAGATGTTTCAAACTTCTGATTGGGTGATTCTTTAGTCATTTGAGGAAGCCAATGAATCACTACCAAAAAAATGACTTTTCCCGACGGAAGAGTTTACTTTTACCGGCGGTTATAAACCGGCGTCGGATTGGGACAGTTTCAGTCCGCCAAGAAATACAAAAAACCGCCGACAATTTAATTTTTATTTTTATTTTTTACAAATGACATCCCCAGCGGTTTAAAGATGCCGATAAAATTGAGTAGCAGCGGCTTTAAACCGCAGGGGATCTCATTTGCAAATAATAAAAAAAAAGGAGCGCGAACATAGCCCTTTATGTTCTTTTCTACTTCGCGCCCTAACCCGAACTCTCAATCTCTCTCTCTCGTTGTCTCTCAGTCTCCCTCTCTCTGTTTCGTTCTCTTGTCTCTCTTCCCCTCCCTCTCTCTCTCTCATTCTCATTCTCGCTCTCTTTCTTGTTGGGGAGGAATGGTGGGTTCTCCATTATCGGCAACTCCTTGTCGTCGATCCCCTCTATCTTACCAGGCGATCATCAACCGTTATAAAGGGCTTTTACTCGTAGCAGCGACTCTCTATTGCTCGCGCAACCTAGACAACGATTCTAGTGCTTCTCACAAACCCTGACCAGAAAATCTCTTCTCTCTCACTTACGGATGCACAACAACCCTTTTTTTTCATTCTTAAGGTATTATTTGAAAAGTTTATGACATCTTCTTGGGTTAGGGTTTCTAGTTTATATTTTTCAGAGCTATTAATATTTAGGGTTTGGTGTTGTAGTGTTGCAGATGGAATCAATGGTCCTTCTTAGATCATCTTCTGTAGTTAGGGTTAGGGCATGTAGTTAATTCGGGTGCTCTAACAGTGAATCAACCGGATTGTTTGTGCTTCGGTACCAAATTTTGTTTCTCAAATGGATGGATCAAGGAACAACATCCCTGATGAGAGAGAGAGGAGTTGGTTCAACTTTTAGGGGTTTGGATTTCAATAATCGTTTATAGGAGTTGTAGGTGAGAGATCTATGCTGAAATTTCTAAGAAATGGCTTCTTCATAGTTTCAGGTGAAAGATCTATTCTCTCTCTCTCTCTTTCTCTCTCTCTCTCTTCTAATCGATTGACTGGCAAGCGAAAAAACAGAACCGTTCATGTATACCTCAATGTCTACAATCTCACCCCCATCTCCATCTTTTACTAGGGTTTTGATTTGGAGCATAGAAATAGAGGAAAAACCCTAAACCTTCTGCAACTCTTGTTAATGGCATAAGCGAGAATCATCATTAGTAGCACGAGCAACATCGTCAACAACCAGAAAAATGAGGCAGAGGCTGTAAAGTGCTTGTTCTTCTTCCTTCTTATAGTCTAAGTCCAGCTCATTACTTGTTGTACTTATTTGTTGATATTTGTTGTATGTATATATTCATAAAAATGAAAGCATTGCCAACAAAATCAGTGAAGAAAGTTGGTTTGTATTTCTAAACTGCATCAAGGCCTTACTTTGCTGTTGTTTGTGCTCTATGGCCCCAGGTTATGTGGTTCAGTCTCCTTTATATATGTTTTTACTTTACAAAGGAGTTATAATATATATCTTGCGTACATTTCTAATAAAGTGAAGGTGTTTTTTCTCAACCTATTTCTGTGTTTTATTATATTGGGTGATTTTTCCTATGTGACTTGGTATGAATTGGTTTGGGAATCAGCCCGAGTAGCAGTTTAGTGAAGCAGTATCATTCCATCATCCATTATCCACCCCAAGTAGCACCACACCCTCAAGATGTTTGACTATCATGTTTCATGCTGTGTTTTTGTTTTTAGATATTTTTTTCACTCTAATTTCCATATATCCTTCCTGAAGGACGCCATGGAGTTTGATCATCTGATTGGTTATTTCATCAATAAGGAAGATTCTGTGGGTGCGGTGCTCCTTGGGCATAGCACTGGCTATTAGGTGAGTTCTTGTTGCTTTTTGAAGATTTAAATCAGATTTCAATTTGTGAGCAGTTAATTACATTTTCAGAGTAAGTTTAACTTCACGCTTGTGTGGAAACAAACATAGGACATTATGCATTACTTGCGTACAAATGATGCATGTTTCAGCGCATTCCGTGCAGCCGTTTTGTAGGTACTCTTGATTCCAATATGAGTAATTGATATTGTTATTTCTACAAAGTTTCAGACATTAGTTTGTGCAGTGATACTAAATTTGAATATGAAGGTTATTTTTTATTCTAATTATCATATATGAACTAGCATATATTGGTGCATATATGAACTAAGTTATGTAGTTTTTGTTTCTTGGCTATTGGGGGCTGAGGTTCTGTACCGCAGATTTGTCTTCAGTGTATTGGCGTTTTTGAATTTTTATACAAAAAAGTGTTATGTTAGCGAGGAGAAGAAGAAGGTTTTGGGTGACAAAACTATTCCCATTTGACAATATGAAACTGGAAACCTCTCTTAATTTACTCACTTAATAAGAAGAGACTGGTCTGTTCTTTTTTACTCTTTTGTGGTAGATTGTTCTAATGAAATATATGATCTTCCAAGTCTACATAACCGCACTATAGTTGGTGTATCTTTTCACTTCTTCCCTTTCTCTTTATAGATTGCTAAACTTTGGATACTTTTTTTTTTGGAAATTTTGTACTTCATTTAGTGTCATGCTCTTAATAATATTGTCAACTAAGTGACCTTCACCATTGAAATTAATTAATATTTTTTGAATATTTGGTCTAGAAAAGTCTGGATGCATGGGGCCTTGGCCCATGTGTTTTTTGTCTTTTGCCACCTCTCCCTCTTCCCATGTGGCAAGTTCAGTCCAGTAGGCCTTCACCACCTGGAAAAAGAGGCATGTCTTTTTACATATCAAGAAGGATAAATAAAAAGAGGCATGGTTCTTTAACATTTTTCTTATTTAGAAAATGTTCGGAATTCAATGGCTGTTATTCATAGTTGAAAGTACCTTACATGTAGGGTATGGGCATGATGTAGACAAGGGCATTGTCCATGTTGCATGGCCAGTCTTGATTTTTTCTGAAGTTTGTTAATGACTGTCAACAAATTGGAATTTGAAAGTAGGATTTTTCCGCGTCGTTGGTTACGGAAACCCTAATTCCAACAAAATTTGTATCTTTTCCGATTTAATTCCTGCAAAAATAGTAATTCTTGCACAGTGGGAAGTGTCGGATGTCGATCCGCACTCGGAGTCAATTAGTGCAAATAAGGAACATGAAATTACGGATTTTTATCAGAAATTGACACTAAGAAAAATGTAGGGGTGAGACCGGTGATAAATGCTCAATTTTTAAAACTTGCTCTTGATGAATCTAGAGAGAGAATTTTCAAAATGCAATAACAAAAACTCCAAAAATAAACTAGAAAATTAGAAATCACAACTTTATTAATTGAGAGAACCCATGAGTTACAATCTTCTGAATTAAAATCCTACTAAAAAAAAAACTCAAATGAATTAAAATCTAGAGAGAGAAGGAGAACATGTAGAGAGAGAAAGATGAGAAAAAGGAGAAACTTACCACGATCTTACCATTAGAAAGGGATTGGCCATAGGATTAGCCTTGAGATGAATCAGTGGATCATGGATCGGGTTGTTGGCCAAAGTGGTCGGCAACGTGTTGGGTGAATGATACACTTAGTGTGGCTGGTTGCACATGGTGTGGAAGATGGAGTTTTCACGGGTGTTAATGTAGGCTTGCCATTCGAGAAGGTGATAGTAGGTGATGTGAGCACCTCCACGGTGGTTGGCACCAGTGTAGATCCATTAGAGGTGTGGACAAGGGGCAGAAGTGGCAGTGGAGATGCACCAGTCCAACATTGTTGCACGATCTTCAACTAGCGTTGGCCGGAGTTGTAGTCTAGCCACCAATGTGGTCGGTGATCTATTGAAGAAGACGACCGTTGGATGGAGTGGAATGGGAGAGGCAAGAGGTGCGATGGTTGAGGACAGCGACTCCAGATGAGGTAGGCCTCCTATCTTTCCTTCTTCTATCTCCTTTTTCTTCTTTTCTTTTGTGTTTTTTTCTTTGAACCTTTGCTGGTTTTTGCCGGAGTTGCAGACCTGCAACTCCGGCAGTGGAGATTTGTGGGAGAGATAACAGTGGAGAGAGGAGGTTGCAGGTTGGTGGGGGAGATGAGGAGAGGGGGGCGATGCAGTTGATGTTGGTGGCTGTTGGGCAGACCGTCTGCAACCAGTTGCAGACAGTGGTTGTGGCTTTTATGGTGTTCGGCTGCAGCCCAACACGTGGAGAGAGTGAAGACGGTAGAGGTGGTGGTGCAGCAACAAGAGAAGCAGAAGAGAAGGAAGAAGAAGAAGAGAAGCCAGAAGAAAGAGAAGAGGAAGAAGAAGGAAGAGGAGGAGAGGGGGACGAAAAATGTGCTGGCGGTGGAGATGACGACCGGAGTTGCTGTCTGCAACTCCGGTGAGCTAAGAAGACGAAGAAGAAGACGCAGCAGACGACGAAGAGGAAAAAGAAGAAAACGACGAGGAAGAAAAAGAAAATGAAGAGGAAGAAGAAGAATATGAGGAGAGGGGGAGGACCCTCACCAGCTTGCTGTGGTGAGGACGGTGGTGGCGACGACGACCGCCGGCCGGAGTTGCAGACTAGCAACTCCGGCAACAGAAAAAGTAAACGAAGAAGAAGAAGAGGAGGAGGAAGAGAAGAAGAAGAAGAAGAAGAAGAAGAAGAAGGAAAAAGGAAAAAGAAGAAAGAGAAATGGAAGAGAGGAAGAAGGCGCACCCATTCGCCGGAGGAATCCGCCGGAAGAGAGAAGAGGGCCACGGGAGGAAGAAAGAAGAGGGAAATAGGGAGAAAAAGGAAAGGAGAAGAGGGGAGAGGGATTAGGGTTCGAATGAACCCCTATCCTTCTCCTTTTAAAGCTTCCCTATTTCCTTTAATGGAAATAGGGGATTTTTTGAATAAAAATAATTTTAAGTAAAAACCTACTTTTCTATGGGGAATCTCCCCATTTAGTGGACCCCCCATTTTTTAATTAAAATTATTTTGAAATTCACGGGGTCCACTAACTGGTCGGACAGCGGGTCGATGATGATGGGCCCGGCTATTGGCCCACATGGACTAATGATGTCCATCGTCTCACAAGATGATGTGACAGACATTCTGATGGCGATCGGATGGATGGTGACTTGATTGGGACCCAGATTGGTAGATCGACGGATCTAGAGAGATCCAACGGTCCGATTGAAGATCCAACAGTCCGATGGAAGATCCAACGGTCAGAAAGCTAAGGGAGATGAGATAGAGCCGAAGGGTAGGAGTTCTGGGGTTAAGTCAGTAGATTCGAGGATCGAAAGATGAAGAGAGAGAGAGAATAAGAAGAGATGAGATAAAAAGTATCAAAAAAATGGAAAAAAGCACTGGCGGAGGGTCTGGAACCCTGGTCTTCACTGTGACCATCCTCACGCTTCTCCAGTAGAGTCGACTATCATTCCTTGCTGACTCATGTGGCTTTAAACGCTTTGGTCCGTCTCTTGGTCATTGGCTCTCTTGCTCTCTTCGTTCTTTGGGCCGACTTTTTGGTCCTCTTATTCAGCCCATATTTGGCCCATATCTTCTAGTCATAGCATGTGGGCTCTTTAAGCTTTGATAATGGGCTTTCATGATCGATTTGGGCCCACAAGTCTCGAGAATCGTCCCATCGGGGTTTCCTGCGACAGAAGAAGCGCGTAATGAGACTCTATCAGAATGACTTCATATCTAGACTTCCGAAAATGTGTTTAATGCATGCAAATATACCATTTCGTCCAGAAAAGTGTGTTCTACGCAACAGAAGAGACTCTTACGTAGAAAAGTAGGTAAATAGAGTATTTTACGTAGGAGAATGCAATAACGCTAAAAGGATAATTGCTTAAAATAAGCACTTTTGAGCGAATATCAGAATTACTTCCCCATTGTGCCTGGCATTATGCCCATCAATAACTAAAAGGGCTTCATTCGCATGACTAGCTTATACAAAATGAAGTTATGCAAAATGAAGTTATGTAGCAGTTTGGTGCAGAGCCAGGCCAAGTGAATTAGATTAAAAAAATACTCTCTGAGCCTTGCCCATTTATTGCAGGCAATAGCCATGCAAAGTTGAGCTTCAAGATACTTATACATACTTTTGTATGCTTAACTTTATTCAAGATGCCATCTTGTTTCTTAGTTCTCCTTATGGCTAGCAATAGTAAGTACATAACTCAGCTGTGTGCTTGCTGTAGGTTATTTTTTCCATGGCTAATGAGTATGTGCCAGAGTATGTTGATAAGAAACCCTTGATGGAAAGGTGAGATCTCTCTCTGATCTTGTTCGTCCCAAGTGGAAGCCTTACAAAGTTGCAAGTTATCATCTGTAACTTAATTGAATGGTCTCTGTATTGGTTGAGGGCTCGATCATAGCTACGCAGTGAAACAAAAAAGCCTCAGATATTTTGTAGGCAAAAACCTTTTGCTGAAAGGTGGTTGGCCAAAAAGCTTTTGTCGCGAGGATATATGCAAAAAGCTTTTGCTGTGGTTTTAGTATCTTTAACTCTACATGCTGATTTTGTTAATATTGAATGAAGGAGCTAAACTATTCATTTTCTATTTTAGTGTTGGGTCATTTGGAAGCGCATCACCACTTTAGCAACTTAGCTTTCGTGTTCTATAGGCAATGCCCTCTTTAATATCATTCTCTTTACGCTATGTTACTTGTCGCTCCTTTATCATAGAGTGGTGAATCCATCTGTATGCTTTCGCTTGATTGTTTCTTGATGAAATACTGCACATATTAAGGGCTCACCCCTCCATGGGTTTCGCGTAGGAGATAAATCAGCCCTATCATATATATATATATATTTGGAATTGGTAATCGGCCCCTATCATATGGCTGTAACCATCCATTCTGTTGCATTCTTTTGGTGGTAAAAAAGAATATGACAGACATCCTAGAAAAGGAGTGTTGAGCAGATAGTTACATTGAACCAACTGTGTCAACTTTTGGTGTAGGAGATCTCCTAGGTGGACTTGTTGAATGGTGGGTTCTGTTTAATATACAGTATATCTTAAATACAATCTATATGTAGTATATCTAAAAGATCTCATCCCCCTTTATTGTGCCATGTGTGCTGCTATGCCATTGTTCTTAAGGTCTACTCTGCAGCTATCTTGGATGTTCACGAGCGAATATTATGCTATGTAGTGGTTTGGATATCGTTATATCTGGTAATTGAATGGTTCTACTTACTACAGTTGCGTTGCACCTACCGGGCTTATGATTCCGTGGATGAAATCACTACTGCCTTTTTAGTTGCTGTTAACCCTGCTGGAACTAAGTAAATAAATTTGCTTGAATCTCTTAACTTTTAGAATTTTAGAATTTTCAATATGATGCAGAAAAGAAACATCAATAATTTGGATACCATAACAAGTTCTAAGTGTCATTTGGGAAATTTGATCTCTTTTCATTCTAAAAGATGGCCAGTCTCCAAACAAGAAGTTAATTTATTTTTGTTGTAGCCATTGTTTCTACTAGTCTAGTGGATCATGATGCTTCATTTCCAAAATTTAATTTGCTTCCTTATTCTGAGATGGAAGACAATATTAGATCTTGTCTTCAATTCCTGAGAATATGTTGTATTTAAAATCTCATCTAAATCTTTGGGTGTTTGAACTTCTTATAGTCAATTCTAGTAAGAATTATAATGTTTACAACTTCATAATGAAAATGGTGTTGTATTTGGTTAGTGGGTTCCAGATGACAATAGTGAGTGACAAAAATGGTGCTAGCTTACGCTTTTGGATTAAGCCACAGCTTGTTACATCGGGCCCCAACACGTATATTAAAATGCTCACATCCAAATATCGATGATTTCTATCCATTGGATTTTAATAAGGAGATTTTTGACTGTTGAATTTTCAGCTTTTTTTTGGGTGATAAAAATCAAGCTGATTTTTGGTGTATGGGTCCACCAAGAGGTGAGCCAAATATCCACAAGGAGAGTGGCCCTCCATGTGGCATTTTGGGAGGGGATACTTTGAAGGCCTTGGAGGATTTTTCCTTTTGTAATCAGAAAGTCACTTTGATATGGAGTAGAACTTTGAGGATGGATGTGGCGGACCACAGTATGAGCCACGTGGCATACTCTTAGATATCATAGACTGTATGTATGTTTGGCCTCACCCAATATTATCAATGTCTGGCCTCACCCTCTATTCTATCCTCTCTTTTTTCTTGTTGGTTTATTATTATTATCCTCTCTTTTTTCTTGTTGGTTTACTATTATTATCTAACCCTGGTAGAATAGCGATTGTGATCTAGAAAGAAGACTTTTCTGTTGCGTTCCATGCCTCCCTCCATGGGTTAGGTTTGGTTGCTGAACTAGAGATTTATAATACAATCTCTTTTCCACTGCAACCTTGTGTTTTCCTATCATTGGAGCAGCTATTCATGAGGTAAAATAAAAGAAAAACTTGCACTTGCCCTCTTTGTTGGACACATGTCCATGCAATAGTGTTTCGGTAATTTACATAGGGACAAAAGTAAGAACATTATTTAGCTAAGGGAGAAAAATGGCTTCCCTTAGATTCGGAAGCTGTCACATATACTTGGGGAGGCTGGAGCCAAAAAAGAAAAAAAGAAAAAAAGTTATTTAAGTATCCCAACCTTATTCACAATTTACATGATGGCAAAAGCAACTTGTGAAATCTCTTTTATTAGATGGTTCCCATTTAACCAAAAACATCCAGAGCAAAACAAAGATTTATCGATATTTTTTTCTTGTTTATGGGTTGAATTAAGAGAGATGATAATAGAAAGAAAAGAGATTCCAACACGCCATTTGTTAGTGTGGTACTTGTTTGGATCTGTTATCTTGTTGCATATCCTATAAGCAAGGTGATATTTTATTTCTTTTTGAACTTCTTCAGTTGTCCTGTCAGTAATTGCATCTCCTTTCATTTCTTAAATTGCTTTTTTAATTTTTATTCTTTTATTCAGAATCTCAGGTTATGTCATACAAAAAAGAGTAAGAAAATGAAGGATCCCAACACGCCTAAGCGTCCTCCTACTGCCTTCTTCCTCTTCCTATAAACCATTGGTTAGTATTGATTCCTAGCACTAGATGCTTGTATGCGAATGACCAGCAATATAATCGACATGTTGTATGCTTAACCTAAGGCTATTTGATTTTGCAATAGATAATTGACATGTTGTATCCATGTGCTACCATGTGCAATTCTCCTTAGTAGGACCTATATGCAATCATGTGGCAATTTCTACCATTCTTGGTTGAGATCATTGATTTGAAAATTTGACGAGTTTATCTGACTCTTGGTTCTATGAAGATGTCAGTGTGCTAAGTTGGTAAAGTTTGTGAGTTGTGATACACTAGATTTGAGTTCAAATTGTTTATTCTCACATTCTGTATTTTTCTGGGTAAATACTTATGTTATATTGCAATATATAGTTGTTTTCTATCCTCTTGGAGTTGAACTTGGTTTATTTTATAACTTGGTTATTTTTCAACCTTCCACCATAGTTATGTCTTCATCGAGGTAGGAAATGGTGGCTTTTGATTGAATGAGTAATATTTGAATTGAATTGTGTTTCATTTGGTGTTCAGGTTGCCAAAAACCAGCCAAGGTTGGTGTGCACGAATCTACCATTTGAAAGCTATGAAATCTTTTTTGGTGTTCATCACTTAAGTAAGATAAAACTGCAAATATTATATTTATTTTCATCGTTATCTTCATTTTTTTTCTTTTCTCAACTAAAAGGCAATTAAAATTGTTGTTGTGATTCACACAGGTTCGGATTCTTCACTCCTTAAATCATCCAAATGTACTGAAATTTTACTCATGGTAAGGCAACTTGCAATCTGTATTTGCTTTCTGTTCACAAAAACTGCAAGATATTAGTTGGTGTTGTCCTAACAGCAAGAAATAAATTTTGACAATCACAAAGAGATGATGAGATTTGTTGATTTTGGTGTGTATATCTTTTTCTGTGTGGTAGCTCGACATTCTTTCACTTGCTCCACTATAACTTTGCTTGGCATGGTTCTATTCAGTAAGTTTGGATTTATGAATTAGAAGACTCCTTGTTAGTGCATTAAAATGTTATTGGGAGATCTAAACATACAAGAAGTCAAGAAGTGTAGGCACTTGGGTCCATTTTGAATTGAATTGTTGTTTTGAAGGGGAAAGCTTGGGGTTAGGAGACCCCAAACAGCATATCAAAAAGGGTCCGGGGACAACCACTTTTGACAACCATTTTGGCGTACCCACATAGAAGACGAATCAATGGCTGATTTTTGGCGAAGATGATCTCCTCAGCATATAGATCACCCCCACAAAAAATCAGCACATTCTGAAATTTCTAACCCCTCAAATGTGGGTTTCAAGTTACACGGTAAAAATAGACAGTCCATAATTCTTCAACTTCTAAACCAGTCTATGAATATCAGAATGATTTGAATTTTTTTGAGGATGATCTCCTCACCATAGAGATCATCCTCACCAAAAATCAGCCATTGATTCATCTTCTATGAGGGTATGCCAAATAGTTGTCCCCTGATCCCGACCCTATCAAAAAATAGAAAACTAAAAAGTAACGAAATAAAAATAAAAAGATAATAATAAAAATAATCTCAATTGTTATTATTATTGTTGTTGTTTTTCGGAAAAAAAAATGTTGAGTTAACACAATGCACTTGTTTGCATCAGTTTTTGGGCTGCACTTCCTTGCATCTATTTTCTTAAGGAGTTTGCAAGTCCTTGTTAACCACTTGCACAGTAGTCATTTGCACTCCTCCAACCAATCACTTTTAATCCCAAATTGTGGTGAGTGCATTGCACTCAATTTGCTGTGAACCAAGCAGGGCCTTAGTGTCATGTTAAGAGAGATTATAAGATTATCTTATGAATTTACTACTTTAAGTTCTCGATAAAAGGGAAACGGTTAAATTAAAAGGGAGCAACTTGAAGATTTTTGGGGATTATTCATTCTGGGGGTTGAAGTTAGAAATTTAGTTCTAGTGTGATGTTAATTTCATACAAAATATTCAATGTTGAAACCCGTACTAACTATCAAAGCTAATAAGTTTCTGCTTTCGACATCTTGTTCTTGTATTTGTTATTATTTGCTACCATCATTATCGACATTCTTTATTTTTTTATTAACTCTTTAAAAGAAAACATGCAAGTTTATGGACTTCAGGAACATAACAATAATAACCTGTCAAATGCTTCATAAGAAATTTGCTTTGGTTAAACTTTCTCAAAGTTTGGAGAGTTGGACATAATATTGCAAGTGTCCTTAATTAGTAATTCTTGGTATTGTTTTATATTTTTACGTGTTTGTCTTGCTATAGTACTTACTGTATGAGGGTTAAGTGCATCCTTGTCGTATTTGAGATTGTTCAATAATGCTCAAGTTCCTACGGTTAAAATCACCCATGAAAATAACTTCAATCCAATGCTTAGAAATCACTAATCAGGTTTATTTTTGGTTTGCAGGTCCACTTAGTGATTGGTCAAACAGGTCAGCGTTCACGAAGAGTGTGCCTCGTGGTGCGTACTATGGGATGTGATTGGCTATGCCCACTGTGAGCGAATGTTTTCTCCTAGGGCCAAAAACTATAATATGATTTTGGGCTTGTAGGTGCATGTACCTATTGGGGTGATGATTTTGGGCTTGTAGGTGCATGTACCTATTGGGGTGATGATTTTGGGCTTGCAGGTGTGGCCATTGGGAGTGGATGCATAGCAACCTTATTGTATTTGTTACTTACATTAAGTCTCTTCATTGGATGTGCTCTTAGATTCAAAACATGTTTAGGAGTGTGATGTTGAACTTTTATTTTTTATTTTATTGGATTTTTTGTTTATTCTATCAGGTCATGGATATGAATGACTAGGCACTAGATTTAAAAAAAAAAAATTGATTGGATTTACTGACGGCTCTAAACCGACGTTGAAACATTTACCCCGGCGGTTACAACCGACGGAATATGTGACGGCATAGGTAAAAGAATAACACCGGCGGTTTCCCAAACCGCCGGAGAAGAATAACATCGGCAGTTATAAACCGCAGGCAAAGTATTTACACCGACGGTTATCAACCACCGGAATTTGGGACAGCATACGTAATAGGATAACACCGGCGGTCAAAATCACCGCCGGGGAAAACTAACATCAACGGTTTATAATCGTCGGTATTATCACTTCCGCGGCGGTTTTAAAACCGCCGGTGTTGACCTATTTTCTACACCGTCGGCAAATTTCCGGCGGTTTGTGCGGCGGTTAAAAACCGCCGGTGAATACTTTACCGGCGGTTTAGAGCCGCCGGGAAAAGCCTTTTTTTTGGTAGTGAATGGTAGATTTCAAACTTCCAGCCCCTACATGTGCACCTAGGTAGTGAATGATATGTATTTGTTCCGTGATCACCCTCCAATTTACACAGATTACGAATTTGCCTATTGAATGGTGGGTTCAGTTGTTCACATTGTGGGTTCATTTGTTCGCTTGTTTTGGACTCTTTGTCGGGGAGTGCCGTGGGCACAAGCCACCCACTAGTATATTTAAATCTTTCAAAAGCCTCTTGGGCTTTGTAATGTTCTAGTCCTCATAAATGGTTCCCTCAGACAAGTTATATACTTGTTACCCTTTTCCTACAAGTTATATACTTGTTATTACATGTTTAGATATCTTAGTTTGAGAACTGTCCAAATTTTGTTGAAGCCTAATTATTTGTAGCTTTTTTATAGCTTGGATGATCTTCCAAGTTCCAATTTCCTATTTCACTTTTGCCTTAAATACATTCTCTGTCCGGAAAAGACTATTACTTAACTATTGTTAATTATACTAGGTCAACCATCAACATTGCCATCTATAAGGCATAATTTTTTTTTGCATTTTCATACCGTTTGCAACGGTTCAAAACCGTTTCAACAATATCAACCGCTTCAAATTTCACATTTGAAACGGATCAAAACCGTTTCAAAAATTTTCAAAACATTGCAGAATTATATTTTGCAACGGTTTAGAACTGTTGCTTAGTTTTAAATAATTCATAATTGTGACAAACCATAAGTTAGACACGGTTTACAACCGTTGCATTACAATCATTTGCAATGGTTTTGCACCGTTTCTTAATTTTAAATGATTTATAACTGTGACGAAACATGGTCTAAAACAGTTCAAAACCGTTGCATAATTACATTTTGAGACGGTTTTGAGCCGTTGCTAATAGAAACAGTTCAAAACCGTTGCAATGTAAACTACCGCAACAGTTTAAAATCGTTTCTATTTTATATTTTGCAACGGTTTTGAACTGTTTCAAGAACCGTTTCTATTTTATATTTTGCAACAGTTTTGCACTATTTCAAGACTTGAAACGCTTCAAAACCGTTGCAAAAATGTTTGTTCCCATGTGGAATCAGAATGAAACGTGTTTGAGCCGTCGCAATTTAATTTGAAATGCCACTTTTTGGAACGGTTTTAAGCCATTTCAAATTAGTTTCACAACGGTCCAAAACCGTTGCAAATAGGCAATTTTGGTAGTGTCCCTCCACAATCTCCATTGATCTCGTTTCTTCGTCTTCTCTTTATAAAAAAAAAAAAAAAATACAGAAAAGAAAAACAAAGGAAAAAGAAAAAGAAAAAGGAAGATAGAAGAAGAAGAAGGAAGAGGATAGGATTGCCCTTACCTGATCACCGCCCAGCCTCCCTCCACGACCTGCAACTTCAAGTTGCAGGTCTGAAACTGCCCCGTGCCTTCACCTCCTCAACCACCAAAGGAGCAACTTGCTCCCCCTTGTGCGCCAGCCACCGGAACCGTTAGCTAGACCTGCAACTCTGGCAGTTGCCGGTTTGGCCAGCAACTCTCCCGACTTGCAGGCGCTGCCCTCATCCTCCCAACTCCTCTTCATCCGCCTACCATCTCCAATCCCAGCAGCTTTCTACACTGGTCCTCTACACAAAAGAAGATCAAAGAAAAAAAAAGAGAGAAGAAAAGAAGAAAAAGAAAAGAAAACAGAAGGGAAGGAAAAAAGAGAAGGGAGGAACGTACCTCCACCATTACCAATTAGTGTGACATGTGGCTCACATCACGGACCACGGTATGAATCACGTGGCACACTCTTAAAGACCACTGACTGTATGGATGTTTGGATCATGTGGCAGATGAGGGAATGGAACAAAAGAGGTCCACCTGTTGGCCCACCTTACCTTAGTCCCTCTCTATGCTGCAAGTTTCAGCTCAACTGCCAAATTCTGGGTATGACAATACCTAAGAATGTTGACAACTCATGAGCCAAACATTCAGGGGTAGCATGCACTTTGTCAAGCACTTTGCATGATCTGCAATGTTGACAAACCATGTTGCAAGTGGGCACAAACAATACCAGTTTCAAGAGAAACCATTGCAATTGGATTCCAATAGTGATAGTGAATGTGGTAGATCAGATGTTTCAAACTTCTGATTGGGTGATTCTTTAGTCATTTGGGGAAGCCAATGAATGGTGGATTTCAAGCTTCTAGCCCCTACATGTGCACCTAGGTAGTGAATGATATGTATTTGTTCGGTGATCACCCTCCAATTTACACAGATTACGAATTTGCCTATTGAATGGTGGGTTTAGTTGTTCACATTGTGGGTTCATTTGTTTGCATGTTTTGGACTCTTTGTCGGGGAGTGCCGTGGGCACGAGCCACCCACTAGTATATTTAAATCTTTCAAAAGCCTCTTGGGCTTTGTAATGTTCTAGTCCTCATAAATGCTTCCCTCAAACAAGTTATATACTTGTTACCATTTACTTACAAGTTATATACTTGTTATTACATGTTTAGATATCTTAGTTTGAGATCTGTCCAAATTTTGTTGAAGCCTAATTATTTGTGGCTTTTTTATAGCTTGGATGATCTTTAAAGTTCTAATTTCCTATTTCACTTTCGCCTTAGATATCTTCTCTGTCCGGAAAAGACTATTACTTAACTATTGTTAATTATACCAGGTCAACCATCAACATTGCCATCGATAAGGCATAATTTTTTTTTGCATTTTCTTACCGTTTGCAACGGTTCAAAACCGTTTCAACAATATCAACCGCTTCAAATTTCACATTTGAAATGGATCACAACCGTTTCACAAATTTTCAAAACATTGCAGAATTATATTTTGCAACGGTTTAGAATTGTTGCTTAGTTTTAAATAATTTATAATTGTGACAAACCATAAGTCAGAAACGGTTTACAACCGTTGTATTACAATCATTTACAACGGTTTTGCACCGTTTCTTAATTTTAAATGATTTATAACTGTGATGAAACATGGTCTAAAACGATTCAAAATTGTTGCATAATTACATTTTGAGACGGTTTTGAGCCGTTGCTAATAGAAACAGTTCAAAACCGTTGCAATGTAAACTACTGCAACAGTTTAAAACCGTTTCTATTTTATATTTTGCAACGGTTTTGAACCGTTTCAAGTCTTGAAACGGTTCAAAACCGTTGCAAAAATGTTTATTCCCATGTGGAATCAGAATGAAACGGGTTTGAGCCGTTGCAATTTAATTTGAAATGCCACTTTTTTTTGCAACGGTTTTAAGTCGTTTCAAATTAGTTTTACAATGGTCCAATATCGTTGCAAATGGACAATTATGGTGTAGTGTCCCTCCACAATCTCCATTGATCTCATTTCTTCGTCTTCTCTTTCTCAGAAAAAAAATTACAGAAAAGAAAAACAAAGAAAAAAGAAAAAGAAAAAGGAAGATAGAAGAAGAAGAAGGAAGAGGATAGGATCGCCCCTACCTGATCCGCGCCCTGCCTCCCTCCACGATCTGCAACTTCGAGTTGCAGGTCTGAAACTACCCCGTGCCTTCACCTCCTCAACCACCAAAGGAGCAACTTGCTCCCCCTTGTGCGCCAGCCACCGAAACCATTAGCTAGACCTGCAACTCTGGCAGTTGCCGGTTTGGCCAGCAACTCTCCCGACTTGGAGGCGCTGCCCTCATCCTCCCAACTCCTCTTCATCCGCCTACCATCTCCAATCCCAGCAGCTTTCTACACTGGTCCTCTCCAAAAAAGAAGATCAAAGAAAAAAAAAAGAGAGATGAAAAAGAAGAAAAGAAAACAGAATGGAAGGAGAAAAGAGAAGGGAGGAACGTACCTCCACCACTACCAATTAGTGTGACATGTGGCTCACATCATGGACCACGGTATGATCCACGTGGCACACTCTTAAAGACCACTGACTGTATGGATGTTTGGATCATGTGGCCGATGAGGAAATGGAACCAAAGAGGTCCACCTGTTGGCCCACCTTACCTTAGTCCCTCTCCATGTTGCATGTTTCAGCTCAACTGCCAAATTCTGGGTATGACAATACCTAAGACTATTGACAACTCATGAGCCAAACATTCAGGGGTAGCATGCACTTTGTCAAGCATTTTGCTTGATCTGCAATGTTTACAAACATGTTGGAAGTGGGCACAAACAATACCAGTTTCAAGAGAAACCATTGCAATTGGATTCCAATAGTGATAGTGAATGTGGTAGATAAGATGTTTCAAACCTCTGATTGGGTGATTCATTAGTCATTTGAGGAAGCCAATGAATGTTGGATTTCAAGCTTCTAGGCCCTACATGTGCACCTAGGTAGTGAATGATATGTATTTGTTCGGTGATCACCCTCCAATTTACACAAATAACGAATTTGCCTATTGAATGGTGGGTTCAGTTGTTCACATTGTGGGTTCATTTGTTTACATGTTTTGGACTCTTTGTCGGGGAGTGCCGTGGGCACGAGCCACCCACTAGTATATTTAAATCTTTCAAAAGCCTCTTGGGCTTTGTAATGTTCTAGTCCTCATAAATGCTTCCCTCAGACAAGTTATATACTTGTTACCTTTTTCTTATAAGTTATATACTTGTTATTACATGTTTAGATATCTTAGTTTGAGATCTGTCCAAATTTTGTTGAAGCCTAATTATTTGTGGCTTTTTTATAGCTGGGATGATCTTCCAAGTTCCAATTTCCTATTTCACTTTTGCCTTAAATACCTTCTCCGTCGGGAAAAGACAATTACTTAACTATCCTTAATTATACCAGGTCAACCATCAACATTGCCATCTATAAGGCATAATTTTTTTTTGCATTTTCGTACCATTTGCAACGGCTCAAAACCATTTCAACAATATCAACCGCTTCAAATTTCACATTTGAAACGGATTAAAATCGTTTCACGAATTTTCAAAACATTGCAGAATTATATTTTGCAACGGTTTAGAACCGTTGCTTAGTTTTAAATAATTCATAATTGTGACAAACCATAAGTCAGAAACGGTTTACAACTGTTGCATTACAATCATTTGCAATGGTTTTGGACCGTTTCTTAATTTTAAATGATTTATAACTGTGACGAAACGTGGTTTAAAATGGTTCAAAACCGTTGCATAATTACATTTTGAGATGTTATTGAGCCCTTGCTAATAGAAACGGTTCAAAATCGTTGTAATGTAAACTACCGCAACAGTTCAAAACCGTTTCTATTTTTTATATTTTGCAACGGTTTTGAACTGTTTCAAGACTTGAAACGGTTCAAAACCGTTTCAAAAATGTTTCTTCCCATGTGGAATTCAGAATGAAACGGGTTTGAGCCATTGCAATTCAATTTGAAATGCCACTTTTTGCAACGGTTTTAAGCTGTTTCAAATTAGTTTCACAACGGTCCAAAATCGGTGCAAATAGGCAATTTTGATGTAGTGTCCCTCCACAATCTCCATTGATCTCGTTTCTTCGTCTTCTCTTTATCAAAAAAAAAAAAAATACAGAAAAGAAAAACAAAGAAAAAAGAAAAAGAAAAACGAAGATAGAAGAAGAAGAAGGAAGAGGATAGGATCGCCCCTACCTGATCACTGCCCAGCCTCCCTCCACGACCTGCAACTTCGAGTTGCAGGTCTGAAACTGCCCCGTGACTTCACCTCCTCAACCACCAAAGGAGCAACTTGCTCCCCCTTGTGCACCAGCCACCGGAACTGTTAGCTAGACCTGCAACTCTGGCAGTTGCCGGTTTGGCCAGCAACTCTCCCGACTTGCAGGCGCTGCCCTTATCCTCCCAACTCCTCTTCATCAGCCTACCATCTCCAATCCCAGCTGCTTTCTACACTGGTCCTCTCCAAAAAAGAAGATCAAAGAAAAAGAAAGAGATAAGAAAAGAAGAAAAAGAAGAAAAGAAAACAGAAAGTAAGGAGAAAAGAGAAGGGAGGAACGTACCTCCACCATTACCAATTAGTGTGACATGTGGCTCACATCACGGACCACAGTATGATCAACGTGGCACACTCTTAAAGACCACTGACTGTATGGATGTTTGGATCATGTGGCAGATGAGGAAATGGAACCAAAGAGGTCCACCTGTTGGCCCACCTTACCTTAGTCCCTCTCCATTTTGCAAGTTTCAGCTCAACTGCAAAATTCTGGGTATGACAATACCTAGGAATGTTGACAACTCATGAGCCAAACATTCAGGGGTAGCATGCACTTTGTCAAGCACTTTGCATGATCTGCAATGTTGACAAACCATGTTGCAAGTGGGCACAAACAATACCAATTTCAAGAGAAACCATTGCAATTGGATTCCAATAGTGATAGTGAATGTGGTAGATCAGATGTTTCAAACTTCTGATCGGGTGATTCTTTAGTCATTTGAGGAAGCCAATGAATGGTGGATTTCAAGCTTCTAGCCCCTAAATGTGCACCTAGGTAGTGAATGATATGTATTTGTTCGGTGATCACCCTCCAATTTACACAAATAACGAATTTGCCTATTGAATGGTGGGTTCAGTTGTTCACATTGTGGGTTCATTTGTTTGCATGTTTTGGACTCTTTGTCGGGGAGTGCCGTGGGCACGACCCACCCACTAGTATATTTAAATCTTTCAGAAGCCTCTTGGGCTTTGTAATGTTCTAGTCCTCATAAATGGTTCCCTCAGACAAGTTATATACTTGTTACCTTTTTCTTATAAGTTATATACTTGTTATTACATGTTTAGATATCTTAGTTTGAGATCTGTCCAAATTTTGTTGAAGCCTAATTATTTGTGGCTTTTTTATAGCTCGGATGATCTTCCAAGTTCCAATTTCCTATTTCACTTTTGGCTTAAATACCTTCTCTGTCCGGAAAAGACTATTACTTAAGTATTGTTAATTATACCAGGTCAACCATCAACATTGCCATCTATAAGGCATAATTTTTTTCTGCATTTTCTTACCGTTTGCAACGGTTCAAAACCTTTTCAACAATATCAACCACTTCAAATTTCACATTTGAAACGGATCAAAACCGTTTCACAAATTTTCAAAACATTGCAGAATTATATTTTGCAACGGTTTAGAACCGTTGCTTAGTTTTAAATAATTCATAATTGTGACAAACCATAAGTCAGAAACGGTTTACAACCATTGCATTACAATCATTTGCAATGTTTTTGCACCGTTTCTTACTTTTAAATGATTTATAACTGTGACGAAACATGGTTTAAAACGGTTTAAAACTGTTGCATAATTACATTTTGAGACAGTTTTGAGCCGTTGCTAATAGAAACGGTTCAAAACCGTTGCAATGTAAACTACCGCAACAGTTTAAAACCGTTTCTATTTTATATTTTGCAATGGTTTTGAACCGTTTCAAGAACCATTTCTATTTTATATTTTGCAACGGTTTTGAACCGTTTCAAGACTTGAAACGGTTCAAAACCGTTGCAAAAATGTTTATTCCCATGTGGAATTCAGAATGAAACGAGTTTGAGCCGTTGCAATTCAATTTGAATTGCCACTTTTTGCAACGATTTTAAGGCGTTTGAAATTAGTTTCACAACGGTCCATAACCGTTGCAAATAGGAAATTTTGGTGTAGTGTCCCTCCACAATCTTCATTGATCTCGTTTCTTCGTCTTCTCTTTATAAAAAAAAAAAAATATAGAAAAGAAAAACAAAGAGAAAAGAAAAAGAAAAAGGAAGATAGAAGAAGAAGAAGGAAGAGGATAGGATCGCCCCTACCTAATCACCGCCCAGCCTCCCTCCACGAACAGTTTAAAATCGTTTCTATTTTATATTTTGCAACGCTTTTGAACCGTTTTAAGAATCGTTTCTATTTTATATTTTACAACGGTTTTGAACCGTTGCAAAAATGTTTATTCCCATGTGGAATTCAGAATGAAACGGGTTTGAGCCGTTGCAATTTAATTTGAAATGCCACTTTTTGCAACGGTTTTAAGCCATTTCAAATTAGTTTCACAACGGTCCAAAACCGTTGCAAATAGGCAATTTTGGTGTAGTGTCCCTCCACAATCTCCATTGATCTCGTTTCTTCGTCTTCTCTTTATCAAAAAAAAAAAATACAGAAAAGAAAAATAAAGATAAAAGAAAAAGAAAAAGGAAGATAGAAGAAGAAGAAGAGGATAGGATCGCCCCTACCTGATCACCGCGCAGCCTCCATCCACGACCTGCAACTTCGAATTGCAGGTCTGAAACTGCCCCGTGCCTTCACCTCCTCAACCACCAAAGGAGCAACTTGCTCCCCCTTGTGCGCCAGCCACCAGAACCGTTAGCTAGACCTGCAACTCTGGCAGTTGCCGGTTTGGCCAGCAACTCTCCCGACTTGCAGGCGCTGCCCTCATCCTCCCAACTCCTCTTCATCCGCCTACCATCTCCAATCCCAGCCGCTTTCTACATTGGTCTTCTCCAAAAAAGAAGATCAAAGAAAAAAAAATGAGAGAAGAAAAGAAGAAAAAGAAGAAAAGAAAACAGAAGGGAAGGAGAAAAGAGAAGAGAGGAACGTACCTCCACCATTACCAATTAGTGTCACATGTGGCTCACATCACGGACCACGGTATGATCCACGTGGCACACTCTTAAAGACCACTGACTGTATGGATGTTTGGATCATGTGGCAGATGAAGAAATGGAACCAAAGAGGTCCACCTGTTGGCCCACCTTACCTTTGTCCCTCTCTATGCTGCAAGTTTCAGCTCAACTGCCAAATTCTGGGGATGACAATACCTAGGAATGTTGACAACTCATGAGCCAAACATTCAGGGGTAGCATGCACTTTGTCAAGCACTTTGCATGATCTGCAATGTTGACAAACCATGTTGCAAGTGGGCACAAACAATACCAGTTTCAAAAGAAACCATTGCAATTGGATTCCAATAGTGATAGTGAATGTGGTAGATCAGATATTTCAAACTTCTGATCGGGTGATTCTTTAGTCATTTGAGGAAGCCAATGAATGGTGGATTTCAAGCTTCTAGCCCCTACATGTGCACCTAGGTAGTGAATGATATGTATTTGTTCGGTGATCACCCTCCAATTTACACAGATTACGAATTTGCCTATTGAATGGTGGGTTCAGTTGTTCCCATTGTTGGTTCATTTGTTTGCATGTTTTGGACTCTTTGTCGGGGAGTGCCGTGGGCATGAGCCACCCACTAGTATATTTAAATATTTCAAAAGCCTCTTGGTCTTTGTAATGTTCTAGTCCTCATAAATGGTTCCCTCAGACAAGTTATATACTTGTTACCTTTTTCATATAAGTTATATACTTGTTATTACATTTTTAGATATCTTAGTTTCAGATCTGTCCAAATTTTGTTGAAGCCTAATTATTTGTGGCTTTTTTATAGCTCGGATGATCTTCCAAGTTCCAATTTCCTATTTCACTTTTGCCTTAAATACCTTCTCTGTCGGGAAAAGACTATTACTTAATTATTGTTAATTATACCAGGTCAACCATCAACATTGCCATCTATAAGGCATAATTTTTTTTTGCATTTTCTTACCGTTTGCAACGGTTCAAAACCGTTTCAACAATATCAACCGCTTCAAATTTCACATTTGAAACGGATCAAAACCATTTCACAAATTTTCAAAACATTGCAGAATTATATTTTGCAACGGTTTAGAACCGTTGCTTAGTTTTAAATAATTCATAATTCTGACAAACCATATGTCAGAAACGGTTTACAACCGTTGCATTACAATCATTTGCAATGGTTTTGCACCGTTTCTTAATTCTAAATGATTTATAACTGTGACGAAACATGGTTTAAAACGGTTCAAAACTGTTGCATAATTAGATTTTGAGACTATTTTGAGCCGTTGCTAATAGAAACGGTTCAAAACCGTTGCGATGTAAACTACGCAACAGTTTAAAACCGTTTCTATTTTATATTTTGCAACGGTTTTGAACCGTTCCAAGAATCGTTTATATTTTATATTTTGCAACGGTTTTGAACCGTTGCAAAAATGTTTATTCCCATGTGGAATTCAGAATGAAACGGGTTTGTGCCGTTGCAATTTAATTTGAAACGCCACTTTTTGCCACGGTTTTAAGGCGTTTCAAATTAGTTTCACAACGGTCCAAAACCGTTGCATATAGGCAATTTTGGTGTAGTATCCCTCCACAATCTCCATTGATCTCGTTCCTTCGTATTCTCTTTATCAAAAAAAAAAATACAGGAAAGAAAAACAAAGAAAAAAGAAAAAGAAAAAGGAAGATAGAAGAAGAAGAAGGAAGAGGTTAGGATCGCCCCTACCTGATCACTGCCCAACCTCCCTCCACGACCTGCAACTTCGAGTTGCAGGTTTGAAACTGCCCCTTGCCTTCACCTCGTCAACCACCAAAGGAGCGACTTGCTCCCCCTTGTGCGCCGGCCACCAGAACCGTAGCTAGACCTGCAACTCTGGCAGTTGCCGGTTTGGCCAGCAACTCTCCCGACTTGCAGGCGCTGCCCTCATCCTCCCAACTCCTCTTCATCCGCCTACCATCTCCAATCCCAGCCGCTTTCTACACTGGTCCTCTCCAAAAAAGAAAATCAAAGAAAAAAAAAAGAGAAGAAAAGAAGGAAAAGAAGAAAAGAAAACTGAAGGGAAGGAGAAAAGAGAAGGGTGGAATGTACCTCCACCATTACCAATTAGTGTGACATGTGGCTCACATCACGGACCACGGTATCATCCACGTGGCACACCCTTAAAGACCACTGACTGTATGGATGTTTGGATCATGTGGCCGATGAGGAAATGGAACCAAAGAGGTCCACCTGTTGGCCCACCTTACCTTAGTCCCTCTCCATGTTGCAAGTTTCAGCTCAACTGCAAAATTCTGGGTATGACAATACCTAGGAATGTTGACAACTCATGAGCCAAACATTCAGGGGTAGCATGCACTTTGTCAAGCACTTTGCATGATCTGCAATGTTGACAAACCATGTTGCAAGTGGGCACAAACAATACCAATTTCAAGAGAAACCATTGCAATTGGATTCCAATAGTGATAGTGAATGTGGTAGATCAGATGTTTCAAACTTCTGATCGGGTGATTCTTTAGTCATTTGAGGAAGCCAATGAATGGTGGATTTCAAGCTTCTAGCCCCTACATGTGCACCTAGGTAGTGAATGATATGTATTTGTTCGGTGATCACCCTCTAATTTACACAGATTACGAATTTGCCTATTGAATGGTGGGTTCCGTTGTTCACATTGTGGGTTCATTTGTTTGCATGTTTTGGACTCTTTGTCGGGGAGTGCCGTGGGCACGAGCCACCCACTAGTATATTTAAATATTTCAAAAGCCTCTTGGGCTTTGTAATGTTCTAGTCCTCATAAATGGTTCCCTCAGCCAAGTTATATACTTGTTACCCTTTTCTTATAAGTTATATACTTGTTATTACATGTTTAGATATCTTAGTTTGAGATCTGTCCAAATTTTGTTGAAGCCTAATTATTTGTGGCTTTTTTATAGCTTGGATGATCTTCCAAGTTCCAATTTCCTATTTCACTTTTGCCTTAAATACCTTCTCTGTCTGGAAAAGGCTTTTACTTAACTATTGTTAATTATACCAGGTCAACCATCAACATTGCCATCTATAAGGCATAATTTTTTTTTGCATTTTCTTACCGTTTGCAACGGTTCAAAACCGTTTCAACAATATCAACCGCTTCAAATTTCACATTTGAAACGGATCAAAACCGTTTCACAAATTTTCAAAACATTGCAGAATTATATTTTGCAACGGTTTAGAACTGTTGCTTAGTTTGAAATAATTCATAATTGTAACAAACCATAAGTCAGAAACAGTTTACAACCGTTGCATTACAATCATTTGCAATGGTTTTGCACCGTTTCTTAATTTTAAATAATTTATAACTGTGACGAAACATGGTTTAAAACGGTTCAAAACCGTTGCATAATTACATTTTGAGATGGTTTTGAGCCGTTGCTAATAGAAACGGTTCAAAACCGTTGCAATGTAAACTACCACAACAGTTTAAAACCGTTTCTATTCTATATTTTGCAACGGTTTTCAACCGTTTCAAGAACCATTTTTATTCTATATTTTGCAACGATTTTGAACCGTTTCAAGACTTCAAACGGTTCAAAACCGTTGCAAATATGTTTATTCCCATGTGGAATTCAGAATGAAACGGGTTTGAGCCGTTGCAATTTAATTTGAAATCCCACTTTTTGCAACGGTTTTAAGCCGTTTCAAATTAGTTTCACAATGGTCCAAAACCGTTGCAAATAAGCAATTTTGGTGTAGTGTCCCTCCACAATGTCCATTGATCTAGTTTCTTCGTCTTTTCTCTATCAAAAAAAAAAATAGGAAAAGAAAAACAAAGAAAAAAGAAAAAGAAAAAGGAAGATAGAAGAAGAAGAAGCAAGAGGATAGGATCGCCCCTACCTGATCACCTCCCAGCCTCCCTCCACGACCTGCAACTTCGAGTTGGAGGTCTGAAACTGCCCCGTGCCTTCACCTCCTCAACCACCAAAGGAGCAACTTGCTCCCCCTTGTGCTCCAGCCACCGGAACCGTTAGCTAGACTTGCCACTCTGGCAGTTGCCGGTTTGGCCAGCAACTCTCCCGACTTGCAGGCGCTGCCCTCATCCTCCCAACTCCTCTTCATCCGCCTACCATCACCAATCCCAGCCGCTTTCAACACTGGTCCTCTCCAAAAAAGAAGATCAAAGAAAAAAAAAAGAGAGTTGAAAAGAAGAAAAAAAAATAGAAGGGAAGGGAGGAACGTACCTCCACCATTACCAATTGGTGTGACATGTGGCTCACATCACGGACCACGGTATGATCCACGTGGCACACAGTTAAAGACCACTGACTGTATGGCTGTTTTGATCATGTGGCCGATGAGGAAATGGAACCAAAGAGGTCCACCTGTTGGCCCACCTTACCTTAGTCCCTCTCCATGTTGCAAGTTTCAGCTCAACTGCCAAATTCTGGGTATGACAATACCTAGGAATGTTGACAACTCATGAGCCAAATATTCAAGGGTAGCATGCACTTTGTCAAGCACTTTGCATGATCTGCAATGTTGACAAACAATGTTGCATGTGGGCACAAACAATACCAGTTTCAAGAGAAACCATTACAATTGGATTACAATAGTGATAGTGAATGTGGTAGATCAGATGTTTCAAACTTCTGATTGGGTGATTCTTTAGTCATTTGAGGAAGCCAATGAATGGTGGATTTCAAGCTTCTAGGCCCTACATGTGCACCTAGGTAGTGAATGATATGTATTTGTTCAGTGATCACCCTCCAATTTACACAGATTATGAATTTGCCTATTGAATGGTGGGTTCAGTTGTTCACATTGTGGGTTCATTTGTTTGCATGTTTTGGATTCTTTGTCGGGGAGTGCCGTGGGCACGAGCCACCCACTAGTATATTTAAATCTTTCAAAAGCCTCTTGGGCTTTGTAATGTTCTAGTCCTCATAAATGGTTCCCTCAGACAAGTTATATACTTGTCACCTTTTTCTTATAAGATATATACTTGTTATTACATGTTTAGATATCTTAGTTTGAGATCTGTCCAAATTTTGTTGAAGCCTAATTATTTGTGGCTTTTTTATAGCTCGGATGATCTTCCAAGTTCCAATTTCCTATTTCACTTTTGCCTTAAATACCTTCTCTGTCCGGAAAAGACTATTACTTAACTATCGTTAATTATACTAGGTCAACCATCAACATTGCCATCTATAAGGCATAAATTTTTTTTGCATTTTCTTACCGTTTACAACGGTTCAAAACCGTTTGCAACGGTTCAAACCCGTTTCAACAATATCAACCGCTTCAAATTTCACATTTGAAACGGATCAAAACCGTTTCACAAATTTTCAAAACATTGCAGAATTATATTTTGCAACGGTTTAGAACCGTTGCTTAGTTTTAAATAATTCATAATTGTGACAAACCATAAGTCAGAAATGGTTTACAACTATTGCATTACAATCATTGGCAATGGTTTTGCAATGTTTCTTAATTTTAAATGATTTATAACTGTGACGAAACATGGTTTAAAACGGTTCAAAACCGTTGCAATGTAAACTACCGCAACAGTTTAAAACCGTTTCTATTTTATATTTTATAACGGTTTTGAACCGTTTCAAGAACCGTTTTTATTTTATATTTTGCAACAATTTTGAACCGTTTCAAGACTTGAAACGGTTCAAAACCGTTGGAAAAATGTTTATTCCCTTGTGGAATTCAGAATGAAACGGGTTTGAGCCGCTGCAATTTAATTTGAAACGCTTCTTTTTACAACGGTTTTAAGCCATTTCAAATTAGTTTCACAACGGTCGAAAACCGTTGCAAATAGGCAATTTTGGTGTAGTGTCCCTCCACAATCTCCACTGATCTCGTTTCTTCGTCTTTTCTTCATCAAAAAAAAAATACAGAAAAGAAAAACAAAGAAAAAAGAAAAAGAAAAAGGAAGATATAAGAAGAAGAAGGAAGAGGATAGGATCCCCCCTACCTGATCACCGCCCAGCCTCCCTCCACGACCTGCAACATCGAGTTGCAGGTCTGAAACTGCCCCGTGCCTTCACCTCCTCAACCACCAAAGGAGCAACTTGCTGCCCCTTGTGCGCCAGCCACCGGAACCGTTAGCTAGACCTGCCACTCTGGCAGTTGCCGATTTGGCCAGCAACTCTCCTGACTTGCAGGCGCTGCCCTCATCCTCCCAACTCCTCTTCATCCGCCTACCATCACCAATCCCAGCCGCTTTCTACACTGGTCCTCTCCAAAAAAGAAGATCAAAAAAAAAAAAAAAGGGAGTAGAAAAGAAGAAAAAGAAGAAAAGAAAACAGAAGCGAATGAGAAAAGAGAAGGGAGGAACGTACCTCCACCATTACCAATTAGTGTGACATGTGGCTCACATCACGGACCACGGTATGATCCACGTGGCACACTCTTAAAGACCACTGACTGTATGGATGTTTGGATAATGTGGCCGATGAGGAAATGGAACCAAAGAGGTCCACCTGTTGGCCCACCTTACCTTAGTCCCTCTCCATGTTGCAAGTTTCAGCTCAACTGCAAAATTCTGGGTATGACAATACCTAGGAATGTTGACAACTCATGAGCCAAACATTCAGGGGTAACATGCACTTTGTCAAGCACTTTGCATGATCTGCAATGTTGACAAACAATGTTGCAAGTGGGCACAAACAATACCAGTTTCAAGAGAAGCCATTACAATTGGATTCCAATAGTGATATTGAATGTGGTAGATCAGATGTTTCAAACTTCTGATTGTGTGATTCTTTAGTCATTTGAGGAAGCCAATGAATGGTGGATTTCAAGCTTCTAGCCCCTACATGTGCACCTAGGTAGTGAATGATATGTATTTGTTCGGTGATCATCCTCCGATTTACACAGATTACGAATTTGCCTATTGAATGGTGGGTTCAGTTGTTCACATTGTGGGTTCATTTGTTTGAATGTTTTGGACTCTTTGTCGGGGAGTGCCGTGGGCACGACCCACCCACTAGTATATTTAAATCTTTCAAAAGCCTCTTGGGCTTTGTAATGTTCTAGTCCTCATAAATGGTTCCCTCAGACAAGTTATATACTTGTTCCCTTTTTCTTATAAGTTATATACTTGTTATTACATGTTTAGATATCTTAGTTTGAGATCTGTCCAAATTTAGTTGAAGCCTAATTATTTGTGGCTTTTTTATAGCTCGGATGATCTTCCAAGTTCCAATTTCCTATTTCACTTTTGCCTCAAATACCTTCTCTGTCCGGAAAAGACTATTACTTAACTATCGTTAATTATACTAGGTCAACCATCAACATTGCCATCTATAAGGCATAATTTTTTTTTCAATTTCTTACCGTTTGCAACGGTTCAAAACCGTTTCAACAATATCAACCGCTTCAAATTTCATATTTGAAACGGATCAAAATGGTTTCACAAATTTTCAAAACATTGCAGAATTATATTTTGCAACGGTTTAGAACCGTTGCTTAGTTTTAAATAATTAATAATTGTGACAAACCATAAGTCAGAAACGGTTTACAACCGTTGCATTACAATCATTTGCAATGGTTTTGCACCGTTTCTTAATTTTAAATGATTTACAACTGTGACGAAACATGGTTTAAAACGGTTCATAACCGTTGCATAATTACATTTTGCGACGGCTTTGAGCTGTTGCTAATAGATACGGTTCAAAACCGTTGCAATGTAAACTACCGCAACAGTTTAAAACCGTTTCTATTTTGTATTTTGCAACTGTTTTGAACCGGTTCAAGAACCGTTTCTATTTTATATTTTGCAACTGACTTTTTGGTCCTCGTATTCAGCCCATATCTTCTAGTCATAGCATGTGGGCTCTTTAAGCTTTGATAATGGGCTTTCTTGATCGATGTGGGCTCACAAGTCTCGAGAATTGTCTCATCGGGGTTTCCTGCGACAGAAGAAGCGCGTAATGAGACTTTATCAGAACGACTCAATGTCTAGACTTCCAAAAATGGGTTTAATGCATGCAAATATACGATTTAGTCCAGAAAAGTGTGTTCTACGCAATAAAAGAGACTCTTACGTAGAAAAGTAGATAAATAGAGCATTTTAACATAAGAGAGTGTGAAAACGCTTAAAAGATAACAGTGGAAAATACACACTTTTAAGCGAATATCAATCACCGCCCAGCTTCCCTCTACGACCTGCAACTTCGAGTTGCAGGTCTGAAACTGCCCCGTGCCTTCACCTCCTCAACCACCAAAGGAGCAACTTGCTCCCCCTTGTGCGCCAGCCACCGGAACCGTTAGCTAGACCTGCAACTCTGGCAGTTGCCGGTTTGGCCAACAACTCTCCCAACTTGCACGCGCTGCCCTAATCCTCCCAACTCCTCTTCATCCGCCTACCATCTCCAATCCCAGCCGCTTTCTACACTGGTCCCCTCCAAAAAAGAAGATCAAAGAAAAAAAAAAGAGAAGAAAAGAAGAAAAAGAAGAAAAGAAAATAGAAGGGAAGGAGTAAAGAGAAGGGAGGAATGTACCTCCACCATTACCAATTAGTGTGACATGTGGCTCACATCACGGACCACGGTACGATCCACGTGGCACACTCTTAAAGACCACTGACTGTATTGATGTTTGGATCATGTGGCAGATGAGGAAATGGAGCCAAAGAGGTCCACCTTACCTTAGTCCCACTCCATGTTGCAAGTTTCAGCTCAACTGCCAAATTCTGGGTATGACAATACCTAGGAATGTTTCACAACTCATGAGCCCAACATTCAGGGGTAGCATGCACTTTGTCAAGCACTTTGCATGATCTGCAATGTTGACAAACCATGTTGCAAGTGGGCACAAACAATACCAGTTTCAAGAGAAACCATTGCAATTGGATTCCAATAGTGATAGTGAATGTGGTAGATCAGATGTTTCAAACTTCTGATTGGGTGATTCTTTAGTCATTTGAGGAAGCCAATGAATGGTGGATTTCAAGCTTCTAGCCCCTACATGTGCACCTAGGTAGTGAATGATATGTATTTGTTCGGTGATCACCCTCCAATTTACACAGATTACGAATTTGCCTATTGAATGGTGGGTTCAGTTGTTCACATTATGGGTTCATTTGTTTGCATGTTTTGGACTCTTTGTCGGGGAGTGCCGTGGGCACGAGCCACCCACTAGTATATTTAAATCTTTCAAAAGCCTCTTGGGCTTTGTAATGTTCTAGTCCTCATAAATGGTTCCCTCAGACAAGTTATATACTTGTTCCCTTTTTCTTATAAGTTATATACTTGTTATTACATGTTTAGATATCTTAGTTTGAGATTTGTCCAAATTTTGTTGAAGCCTAATTATTTGTGGCTTTTTTATAGCTCGGATGATCTTCCAAGTTCCAATTTCCTATTTCACTTTTGCCTCAAATACCTTCTCTGTCCGGAAAAGACTATTACTTAACTATCGTTAATTATACTAGGTCAACCATCAACATTGCCATCTATAAGGCATAATTTTTTTTTCAATTTCTTACCGTTTGCAACGGTTCAAAACCGTTTCAACAATATCAACCGCTTCATATTTCATATTTGAAACGGATCAAAATGGTTTCACAAATTTTCAAAACATTGCAGAATTATATTTTGCAACGGTTTAGAACCGTTGCTTAGTTTTAAATAATTAATAATTGTGACAAACCATAAGTCAGAAACGGTTTACAACCGTTGCATTACAATCATTTGCAATGGTTTTGCACCGTTTCTTAATTTTAAATGATTTACAACTGTGACGAAACATGGTTTAAAACGGTTCATAACCGTTGCATAATTACATTTTGCGACGGCTTTGAGCTGTTGCTAATAGATACGGTTCAAAACCGTTGCAATGTAAACTACCGCAACAGTTTAAAACCGTTTCTATTTTGTATTTTGCAACTGTTTTGAACCGGTTCAAGAACCGTTTCTATTTTATATTTTGCAACTGACTTTTTGGTCCTCTTATTCAGCCCATATCTTCTAGTCATAGCATGTGGGCTCTTTAAGCTTTGATAATGGGCTTTCTTGATCGATGTGGGCTCGCATGTCTCGAGAATTGTCTCATCGGGGTTTCCTGCGACAGAAGAAGCGCGTAATGAGACTTTATCAGAACGACTCAATGTCTAGACTTCCAAAAATGGGTTTAATGCATGCAAATATACGATTTAGTCCAGAAAAGTGTGTTCTACGCAATAAAAGAGACTCTTACGTAGAAAAGTAGATAAATAGAGCATTTTAACATAAGAGAGTGTGAAAACGCTTAAAAGATAACAGTGGAAAATACACACTTTTAAGCGAATATCAATCACCGCCCAGCTTCCCTCTACGACCTGCAACTTCGAGTTGCAGGTCTGAAACTGCCCCGTGCCTTCACCTCCTCAACCACCAAAGGAGCAACTTGCTCCCCCTTGTGCGCCAGCCACCGGAACCGTTAGCTAGACCTGCAACTCTGGCAGTTGCCGGTTTGGCCAACAACTCTCCCAACTTGCACGCGCTGCCCTAATCCTCCCAACTCCTCTTCATCCGCCTACCATCTCCAATCCCAGCCGCTTTCTACACTGGTCCCCTCCAAAAAAGAAGATCAAAGAAAAAAAAAAGAGAAGAAAAGAAGAAAAAGAAGAAAAGAAAATAGAAGGGAAGGAGTAAAGAGAAGGGAGGAATGTACCTCCACCATTACCAATTAGTGTGACATGTGGCTCACATCACGGACCACGGTACGATCCACGTGGCACACTCTTAAAGACCACTGACTGTATTGATGTTTGGATCATGTGGCAGATGAGGAAATGGAGCCAAAGAGGTCCATCTTACCTTAGTCCCACTCCATGTTGCAAGTTTCAGCTCAACTGCCAAATTCTGGGTATGACAATACCTAGGAATGTTTCACAACTCATGAGCCCAACATTCAGGGGTAGCATGCACTTTGTCAAGCACTTTGCATGATCTGCAATGTTGACAAACCATGTTGCAAGTGGGCACAAACAATACCAGTTTCAAGAGAAACCATTGCAATTGGATTCCAATAGTGATAGTGAATGTGGTAGATCAGATGTTTCAAACTTCTGATTGGGTGATTCTTTAGTCATTTGAGGAAGCCAATGAATGGTGGATTTCAAGCTTCTAGCCCCTACATGTGCACCTAGGTAGTGAATGATATGTATTTGTTCGGTGATCACCCTCCAATTTACAGAGATTACGAATTTGCCTATTGAATGGTGGGTTCAGTTGTTCACATTGTGGGTTCATTTGTTTGCATGTTTTGGACTCTTTGTCGGGGAGTGCCGTGGGCACGAGCCACCCACTAGTATATTTAAATCTTTCAAAAGCCTCTTGGGCTTTGTAATGTTCTAGTCCTCATAAATGGTTCCCTCAGACAAGTTATATACTTGTTACCTTTTTCTTATAAGTTATATACTTGTTATTACATGTTTAGATATCTTAGTTTGAGATCTATCCAAATTTTGTTGAAGCCTAATTATTTGTGGCTTTTTTATAGCTTGGATGATCTTCCAAGTTCCAATTTCCTATTTCATTTTTGCCGTAAATACCTTCTCTGTCCGGAAAAGACTATTACTTAACTATTGTTAATTATACCAAGTCAACCATCAACATTGCCATCTATAAGGCATATTTTTTTTTGCATTTTCTTACCGTTTGCAACGGTTCAAAACCGTTTCAACAATATCAACCGCTTCAAATTTCACATTTGAAACGGATCAAAACCGTTTCACAAATTTTCAAAACATTGCAGAATTATATTTTGCAACAGTTTAGAACCGTTGCTTAGTTTTAAATAATTCATAATTGTGACAAACCATAAGTCAGAAACAGTTTACAACCGTTGCATTACAATCATTTGCAATGGTTTTGCACCGTTTCTTAATTTTAAATGATTTATAACTGTGACGAAACATGGTTTAAAATGGTTCAAAACCGTTGCATAATTACATTTTGAGACGGTTTTGAGCCGGTGCTAATAGAAACGGTTCAAAACAGTTGCAATGTAAACTACCACAACAGTTTAAAACCGTTTCTATTTTATATTTTGCAACAGTTTTGAACCGTTTCAAGACTTGAAACGGTTCAAAACCGTTGCAAAAATGTTTATTCCCATGTGGAATTCAGAATGAAACGGGTTTGAGCCGTTGCAATTTAATTTGAAACGCCACTTTTTGCAACGATTTTAAGCCGTTTCAAATTAGTTTCACAACGGTCCAAAATCGTTGCAAATAGGCAATTTTGGTGTAGTGTCCCTCCACAATCTCCATTAATCTCGTTTCTTCGTCTTCTCTTTATGAAAAAAAAAATACAGAAAAGAAAAACAAAGAAAAAAGAAAAAGAAAAAGGAAGATAGAAGAAGAAGAAGGAAGAGGATAGGATCGCCCCTACCTGATCACTAAATGTAGGTATTTTCCGCGTCGTTGGTTATGGCAACCCTAATTCCAACTAAATTTGTATCTTTTCTGATTTAATTCCTGTAAAATATGCGATATTGTATAGGGGCTTCGTGTTGGATGTCGATCCGCACTCGAGATTAGTCGGGTTAGTGCTACTCTGAACATAAAATGACGAACTTTGCTTATTAATACGGCGAGGTGAGAGTGATGATCACGATGGTTTAAAATTATGATTTTAGAGAGATGATTATGGACTAATAGAAACATAAATGAGAAACCAAAACATAATAAAAAAAATCTATTCAAATTTATTCTTGGATCCAAAGTGCTTACAAAATTTAACAATAAAGAAAGAAACTAACTAAAAAGCATTCAAATTAACTAAAGAAAGATATTTTTAAAGAGAGAAACTTGAAGGTGAGAGATAGACCAGATTTCTAGAGAGAGAAATTATAGAGAGAGAAAGAGAAAGAAAGTAGAGAGAGGTTAGAGAAAGAGAGAATACTACCAAAAAGAAAGAGATCGACCTTGCTATTTGGAACCTGCAAGTGTCGCCAACTTGGACGTGGTGATGAAGGACAGTGATGGTGGAGGATAGGAGCTGTGCAGCATGTGGAGGGGCTTCAATGCCAAACCGTGGATGAGTTTCCACATTTTGGAGAGGAGACGCTAGCTGGTACTTGGCGGAGGTTGGTGTGGACAGTGCACTAGCAGCAAGAAGAGCACCGGCTGCTCTTTGGAGAGTGGCGACGATCTGTGAGAAGGTGGTGAAGGGATGAATGGCCGGAGAAAATGAGTACACCACGTGGTGGTGCTATGCAGGGGACGGCTAGGGAGGAGAATGGCGGTCTTGGAAGAAGGAGAAGCAGGTGGCCTGCTGTTCTCTCCTCATCTCTTCTTCTTCTTTTCTTTTCTTTCTTTTATATATTTGTGTTTTTTTTTTTCATGGTTCACACCATTAACGCCGGAGTTGCAGACCTGCAACTCCGGCAGTGGTTTGAGGAAGAAGATGGTGAGGTGTGATGATAACACCGTTCGGGCAAGGGTAAGGTTGCCGGTTGTCCAAAGAGGCAAGGGTTTGAAGATGTAAGGAGGAGAGCATCCACGATAACAACAGGTGGGGGCGGTGCTGTTAAGAAGGAGAAGAGCTGGCTGGAGTTGCAGGTATGGCCAGCAATGGGGAGTGGACGACGCTATTTGATGCAGCATGGGGTGAGAGCGGGGAGCCAAACGAAGGGAGAGAAGGGCAAGTGAAGAGCCTTTGGTGAGGACAGCTTGGCTTCTCGGTGGGGAGAAGAGATGTGGGAGCGAAAAAAAAAGAAAAACGGAAGTGAGGGGCGTCTTGAAGAGGGAGAAGTGGATCGTAGTGGAGAAGAGAGGCATTGGCGAGGTGAGCAAGGGGTTGGGCAGCTGCTGGAGGAGGAGAAGAACGTGAAGAAGATGAGGTGGCCGGATTTCTGCAACTCCGATCGGTAAAAGAAGAAGAAGAAGAAGAAGAAGAAGAAGAAGAAGAAGAAGAAGAAGAAGAAGAAGAAGAAGAAGAGGAGGAGAAAGAACGTAGGGGTTTTTTTGGGGAGATAGAGCAAGAGATAGGAGGGGGATTAGGTCAGTAGATTCGAGCACCGAGAGATGAAGAGAGAGAGAATAAGGAGAGATGAGAGAGAAAATATCAGAAAATGGAGATAAAAGTACTGGCAGAGGGTCTGGAACCCTGGTCTTCACTGTGACCATCCTCACGCTTCTCCAGTAGAGTAGACTATCATTCTTTGCTGACTCATGTGGCTTTAAACGCTTTGGTCCGTCTCTTGGTCATTGGCTCTCCTGCTCTCTTCGTTCTTTGGGCTGACTTTTCGGTCCTCTTATTCAGCCCATATCTTCTAGTCATAGCATGTGGGCTCTTTAAGCTTTGATAATGGGCTTTCTTGATCGATGTGGGCTCGCAAGTCTCGAGAATTGTCTCATCGGGGTTTCCTGCGACAGAAGAAGCACGTAATGAGACTTTATCAGAACGACTCAATGTCTAGACTTCCAAAAATGTGTTTAATGCATGCAAATATACCATTTCGTCCAGAAAAGTGTGTTCTACGCAATAAAAGAGACTCTTACGTAGAAAAGTAGATAAATAGAGCATTTTAACATAAAAGAGTGTGAAAACGCTTAAAAGATAACAGTGGAAAATACACACTTTTAAGCGAATATCAATCACCGCCCAGCTTCCCTCTACGACCTGCAACTTCGAGTTGCAGGTCTGAAACTGCCCCGTGCCTTCACCTCCTCAACCACCAAAGGAGCAACTTGCTCCCCCTTGTGCGCCAGCCACCGGAACCGTTAGCTAGACCTGCAACTCTGGCAGTTGCCGGTTTGGCCAACAACTCTCCCAACTTGCAAGCGCTGCCCTAATCCTCCCAACTCCTCTTCATTCGCCTACCATCTCCAATCCCAGCCGCTTTCTACACTGGTCCCCTCCGAAAAAAAAGATCAAAGAAAAAAAAAAGAGAAGAAAAGAAGAAAAAGAAGAAAAGAAAATAGAAGGGAAGGAGAAAAGAGAAGGGAGGAATGTACCTCCACCATTACCAATTAGTGTGACATGTGGCTCACATCACGGACCATGGTATGATCCACGTGGCACACTCTTAAAGACCACTGACTGTATGGATGTTTGGATCATGTGGCAGATGAGGAAATGGAACCAAAGAGGTCCACCTGTTGGCCCAACTTACCTTAGTCCCTCTCCATGTTGCAAGTTTCAGCTCAACTGCCAAATTCTGGGTATGACAATACCTAGGAATGTTGACAACTCATTAGCCAAACATTCAGGGGTAGCATGCACTTTGTCAAGCACTTTGCATGATCTGCAATGTTGACAAACCATGTTGCAAGTGGGCACAAACAATACCAGTTTCAAGAGAAACCATTGCAATTGGATTCCAATAGTGATAGTGAATGTGGTAGATCAGATGTTTCAAACTTCTGATTGGGTGATTCCTTAGTCATTTGAGGAAGCCAATGAATGGTGGATTTCAAGCTTCTACCCCCTACATGTGCACCTAGGTAGTGAATGATATGTATTTGTTCGGTGATCACCCTCCAATTTACATAGATTACGAATTTGCCTATTGAATGGTGGGTTCAGTTGTTCACATTGTGGGTTCATTTGTTTGCATGTTTTGGACTCTTTGTCGAGGAGTGCCGTAGGCACGAGCCACCAACTAGTATATTTAAATCTTTCAAAAGCCTCTTGGGCTTTGTAATGTTCTAGTCCTCATAAATGGTTCCCTCAGACAAGTTATATACTTGTTACCATTTTCTTATAAGTTATATACTTGTTATTACATGTTTAGATATCTTAGTTTGAGATCTGTCCAAATTTTGTTGAAGCCTAATTATTTGTGGCTTTTTTATAGCTTGGATGATCTTCCAAGTTCCAAGTTCCAATTTCCTATTTCACTTTTGCCTTAAATACCTTCACTGTCCGGAAAAGACTATTATTAACTATTGTTAATTATACCAGGTCAACCATCAACATTGCCATCTATAAGGCATAATTTTTTTTTGCATTTTCTTACCGTTTGCAACGGTTCAAAACCGTTTCAACAATATCAACTACTTCAAATTTCACATTTGAAACGGATCAAAACCATTTCACAAATTTTCAAAACATTGCAGAATTATATTTTGCAACGGTTTAGAACCGTTGCTTAGTTTTAAATAATTCATAATTGTGACAAACCATAAGTCAAAAATGGTTTACAACCGTTGCATTACAATCATTTGCAATGGTTTTGCACTGTTTCTTAATTTTAAATGATTTATAACTGTGATGAAACATGGTTTAAAACGGTTCAAAACCGTGCATAATTATAATTTGAGACGGTTTTCAGCCGTTGCTAATAGAAATGGTTCAAAACCGTTGCAATGTAAACTACTGCAACAGTTTAAAACCGTTTCTATTTTATATTTTGCAACGGTTTTGAACCATTTCAAGAACCGTTTCTATTTTATATTTTGCAACGGTTTTGAACCGTTTCAAGACTTGAAACGGTTCAAAACCGTTGCAAAAATGTTTATTCCCATGTAGAATTCAGAATGAAACGGGTTTGAGCCGTTGCAATTTAATTTGAAATGCCACTTTTTGCAACGGATTTAAGCCGTTTCAAATTAGTTTCACAACGGTCCAAAACCGTTGCAAATAGGCAATTTTGGTGTAGTGTCCCTCCACAATCTCCATTGATCTCGTTTCTTCTTCTTCTCTTTATAAAAAAAAAAAATACAGAAAAGAAAAATAAAAAAAAAAAGAAAAAGAAAAAGGAAGATAGAAGAGGAAGAAGAAGGAAGAGGATAGGATCGCCCCTAGCTGATCACCGCCCAGCCTCCCTCCACGACCTGAAACTTCGAGTTGCAGGTCTGAAACTGCCCCGTGCCTTCACCTCCTCAACCACCAAAGGAGCAACTTGCTCCCCCTTGTGCGCCAGCCACCGGAACCATTAGCTAGACCTGCAACTCTGGCAGTTGCCGGTTTGGCCAGCAACTCTCCCGACTTGCAGGCGCTGCCCTCATCCTCCCAACTCCTCTTCATCTGCCTACCATCTCCAATCCCAGCTGCTTTCTACACTGGTCCTCTCCAAAAAGGAAGATCAAAGAAAAAAAAAAGAGAGAAGAAAAGAAGAAAAAAAAGAAAAGAAAACAGAAGGGGAGGAGAAAAGAGAAGGAAGGAACGTACCTCCACCATTACCAATTAGTGTGACATGTGGCTCACATCACGGACCACGGTATGATCCACGTGGCACACTCTTAAAGACCACTGACTGTATGGATGTTTGGATCATGTGGCAGATGAGGAAATGGAACCAATGAGGTCCACCCGTTGGCCCACCTTACCTTAGTCCATCTCCATGTTGCAAGTTTCACCTCAACTGCCAAATTCTGGGTATGACAATACCTAGGAATATTGACACAACTCATGAGCCAAACATTCAGGACTAGCATGCACTTTGTCAAGCACATTGCATGATCTACAATGTTGACAAACCATGTTGCAAGTGGGCACAAACAATACCAGTTTCAAGAGAAACCATTGCAATTGGATTCCAATAGTGATAGTGAATGTGGTAGATCAGATGTTTCAAACTTCTGATTGGGTGATTCTTTAGTCATTTGAGGAAGCCAATGAATGGTGGATTTCAAGCTTCTAGCCCCTACATGTGCACCTAGGTAGTGAATGATATGTATTTGTTCGGTGATCACCCTCCAATTTACACAGATTACGAATTTGACTATTGAATGGTGGGTTCAGTTGTTCACATTGTGGGTTCATTTGTTTGCATGTTTTGGACTCTTTGTCGGGGAGTGCCGTGGGCACGAGCCACCCACTAGTATATTTAAATCTTTCAAAAGCCGCTTGGGCTTTGTAATGTTCTAGTCCTCATAAATGGTTCCCTCAGACAAGTTATATACTTGTTACCTTTTTCTTATAAGTTATATACTTGTTATTACATGTTTAGATATCTTAGTTTGAGATCTGTCCAAATTTTGTTGAAGCCTAATTATTTGTGGCTTTTTTATAGCTCGGATGATCTTCCAAGTTCCAATTTCCTATTTCACTTTTGCCTTAAATACCTTCTCTGTCCGGAAAAGACTATTACTTAACTATTGTTAATTATACCAGGTTAACCATCAACATTGCCATCTATAAGGCATAATTGTTTTTTGCATTTTCTTACCGTTTGCAACGGTTCAAAACCGTTTAAACAATATCAACCGCTTCAAATTTCACATTTGAAATGGATCAAAACCGTTTCACAAATTTTCAAAACATTGCAGAATTATATTTTGCAACGGTTTAGAACCGTTGCTTAGTTTTAAATAATTCATAATTGTGACAAACCATAAGTCAAAAATGGTTTACAACCGTTGCATTACAATCATTTGCAATGCTTTTGCACTCTTTCTTAATTTTAAATGATTTATAACTGTGACGAAACATGGTTTAAAACGGTTCAAAACCGTTGCATAATTAGATTTTGAGACGATTTTGAGCCGTTGCTAATAGAAACGGTTTAAAACCGTTGCGATGTAAACTACCGCAACAGTTTAAAATCGTTTCTATTTTATATTTTGCAACGGTTTTGAACCGTTGCAAAAATGTTTATTCCCATGTGGAATTCAGAATGAAACGGGTTTGAGCCGTTGAAATTTAATTTGAAACGCCACTTTTTGCAATGGTTTTAAGCCGTTTCAAATTAGTTTCACAACGGTCGAAAACCGTTGCAAATAGGCAATTTTGGTGTAGTGTCCCTCCACAATCTCCATTGATCTCGTTTCTTCGTCTTCTCTTTATCGAAAAGAAAAAATACAGAAAAGAAAAACAAAGATAAAAGAAAAAGAAAAAGGAAGATAGAAGAAGAAGAAGGAAGAGGATAGGATCGCCCCTACCTGATCACCTCCCTGCCTCCCTCCACGACCTGCAACTTCGAATTGCAGGTCTGAAACTGCCCCGTGCCTTCACCTCCTCAACCACCAAAGGAGCAACTTGCTCCCCCTTGTGCGCCAGCCACCAGAACCGTTAGCTAGACCTACAACTCTGGCAGTTGCCGGTTTGGCCAGCAACTCTCCCGACTTGCAGGCGCTGCCCTCATCCTCCCAACTCCTCTTCATCCGCCTACCATCTCCAATCCCAGCCGCTTTCTGATATTCGCTCAAAAGTGCTAATTTTAAGCAATTATCCTGTTAGCGTTATTGCATTCTCCCACGTTAAAATACTCTATTTATCTATTTTTCTACGTAAGAGTCTCTTTTGTTGCGTAGAACACACTTTTCTGGACGAAATGGTATATTTGCATGCATTAAACACATTTTTGAAAGTCTAGACATGAAGTCATTCTGATAGAGTCTCATTGCGCGCTTCTTCTATCGCAGGAAACCCCGATGGGACAATTCTCGAGACTTGCAAGCCCACATCGAGTTTCTGCTGACTTGCTAACATCCTCCCTGATCCTTTGCATCATCTTCACTGATTTTTCATCATTTTATGTCCCGGTCATGAGCACCGAGGACGGTGCTGTATTTTGGTTGGGGGTGGGGTATTTACCAAAACTCATGTCTTCATTTTGATAAAAAAAAATGAAGATAAGAAAGAGAATGAAGATAAAAAAAAATGAAGACAAGAAAATGGCAATATCCTCTCAAGATCTTTGCAATCCTGTATACCTTTATTTTTCTACACCTGACCTAAGCCTCATTACAACCCGGGAAAGTCCTACTTGATTCTAGGATAGCACGATCATAAAATGTGGAGATTGGAGAAAGAGAAGCTATAGAGTTTGATCTGACGTTCCCGAGTGAAGTGGTATTCCAATCATGAGATCTTCTTCTGTTAAAGATGTCCTTCCTTCAAATAATACATATGTGAGATCTTTACTTTCATCAACACATCTCCTCACATAAAAATTGAGAGAAAAGAAGAAAACCCTTCTTGTATGATTCTATTCTGAGTGCTAAACATGTGAGATTTGAGGTCGAGGCATAAAAACTTAGAGGTGATCTGGAAATCTTTACTGTAGGATGATGAGAATGTTGAGCACACACACACGCAGAGTCTGACTATTCTGGGTCATGATTATCAGTCTGTAGTCTTGCCAAAACTTTCCAACTCTTCGCTAGCATGTAACTGTTTTTGCATCCATTCAATAATTTGACGAACGGTGTTTTCCCGGAGCTAATATGAAAAAGTGTGCAGCATGTGCAGAGCCTTTTTAAGCTCATTTATTTCGCACTAATTGCCAAGGATTGGCAACATGCTGGTTGGGGGTTGTGATATTCGCTCAAAAGTGCTTATTTTAAGCAATTATCCTATTAGCGTTATTGCATTCTCCCACGTTAAAATACTCTATTTATCTACTTTTCTACGTAAGAGTCTCTTTTGTTACGTAGAACACACTTTTCTGGACGAAATGGTATATTTGCATGCATTAAACACATTTTCGAAAGTCTAGACATGAAGTCATTCTGATAGAGTCTCATTACGCGCTTCTTCTATCGCAGGAAACCCCGATGGGACAATTCTCGAGACTTGCAAGCCCACATCGATAATGAAAGCCCATTATCAAAGCTTAAAGAGCCCACAGGCTAAGACTAGAAGATATGGGCCAAATACGGGTTGAAAAAGAGGACCGAAGAGCCGGCCCAAAGAACGAAGAGAGCGGGAGAGCCAATGACCAAGAGATGGACCAAAGCGTTTGAAGCCGTATGAATCGACAAGGAATGATGGTCTACTCTACTGGTGAAGAGTGAGGAGCGACACAGTGAAGAGCAGGGTTCCAAACCCTCTACCAGTGCTTTTCTTTCCATTATTCTCTCTTCTTTCTCTCTAAATCCCAACTTTCTCTCTCCTAACTCTAACCAAATCTCCCTCCATGACTCATCACCATCATCCACCTCCACCATTCTGACCATCTGATCGATTAATCGATCATCGGATCGACCGACTGACCCATCAATCTCCATTTCTTTCACTGACACCACACAATTGCCATCCTATTTCACAATCTCATCTCCCGTACGCATGATTTCCTCGATCTCCACTATAGACCCCCCTTCAACCATTCGATCACCATCATAACCCTATGATCACTCATTGTCCAATAGTTCTCAACCACCTAACACCGTCTCTCTCTCCTCTCCATCACATTTTCTCTCTCAAAAAAACTAGCCCTATCTCTCATCTCTCTAATCTCACCCTAACCCAATACTCTCTAACCACCTCAGGATCTTACCTATTAGAGCACATCCCAATCATGTGGCTCACGGCCAAGTGATCCACAAGTCGCATGGTCTACAGCCCATAAACCACGAACCCGAACCCACAACCCATTAATAAAAAAAAATAAATAAAAAAAAGAAAAAAAAAATAGAAAAATAGAAACAAAGGAGAGAGAAACCATGAGTTTCTCTCCCACGTTAAGTCTTTCACCCCTTCTTCCACATCCATTTTCTTCTTCCCCTCCATCCAACGGTCATTAAGACCCCGCAACCCACTAACCCTAGAGAAAAATAGAGAGAAACGGAACCCTCAAAGGAGCCCCCTCCACTCTTCTTCACAATCTTCTTCTTCTTCTTCCCGAACTCACAACCGTCTTCTTCTTCTTGGTGGGCTGGCCGTCCTCCAACACGGGCTTGGCTTGCAACACCTTGCTGCCTTGGCTGTTGCACCACGCTTTCCTCCCAACCAGAAGAGCAACGTCTTCATCCTCGTAGCCACCACACCTCTCCCTCACGAGCTGCCATCTCCGGCGAAGCAAACCTGCATCACCGGTAAGTTCTATTCTCTCCCCCTTCTCTTCTTCTCTTTCTTCTCCTTCTTCTTCTTCTTCTTCTTCTTCTTCTTCTTCTTCTTCTTTTTCTTCTTCTTCTAGCATCTGTCGTCCTCGTTTTTTTACTGACCGGAGTTGCAGGCTGCAACTCCGGCCGACTCTGCACACAGGCAGAACGTTGCTGCCCCTACTCCTCCCTACTCTTCCCTCTCCTCATCTTCCCCTTCTTATTCTTCTTATTCTCCTTCCCTTCTTATTCTGTTTTCAGTTTCAAAAAAAAAAAAAAAAAAGAAAATACAGAATCGCCGGCGAACTCCATTAACGCCGGCGAACTCTGATAGGATCTTCCCCTTATTCTTTCTTCTTCTTCTTCTTCCTTCCTCCTTCTTTCTTCTTCTTCTTCTTCCTTCCTCCTTCTTTCTTCTTCTTCTTTTCTCCTTCTTCTTTCTTCTTCTTCCTTGCTGCGCATGCACAACCACCGCCTCCAAGCTCCTCTCCTTGAAGCTGCTGCGTCTTGACGCTTCTGCTAGTGTTCCCCCACGTCTCTATCCCATCTCATCTCCAACCCTAGCCTCATTCCTCCTCTCCACAGTCGTCCTCTCCGCTGCTACACACACCTTTTCTGGTGTTGCAAGCAGCAACACCGCCCCTCTTCTTCCACCTCTTGCAACTCCGACCGTCTTCAAACAGACCTGCAACTCAGGTAGGTCCATCTCCATCTCCATCTCCATCTCCGCCTCTGTCTTCTTCTCCGTTCTTGCTACACATCTCTACCTGCCGGTGTTATCAACTCAACCTCCCCTCACCATATTCCACCATATAAAACGGGGAGTGCACCGGTCAGCCACTTCACGAGCACCACCTTCATCAACTCCGACCATCCACCTGCTGGTTCGGGATCCCTTGCCTTTCACCTGCAAGAACACTGGCAACCTTCTTCACCACAGGCCAAAGCTATCGCGCCTCCTTGCTGGACATGTACCCCAATCCTTGAAGCACCACCTCTTGTCCGGCCGAACCTCCATTGTTGAATCCAACAATTCCGTGTAATCCCAAGGCTAATCCAATGGTCGATTCCCTTCCAATGGTAAGATCGTGGTAAGTTTCTCTCTCCTTTCCTCTCTTTCTCTCTCTACTTCTCTCTCTCTAAATCCTTTTAGTCACTTTCTCTCTCTACAATCTCTCTCTTCTTTTTCTTTATTTCTCTCTCTCTCTCATTGTTGCTTTCTTAACTTAGTGTAGTTCCAGCAAATATTGTAAGACTTTTAATTACTTTGAATAAATTTTAGTTTTCATTATTACTTGATTGTAATAGGTCACCTTTCATGATTTACTTTATCTGTGTTCTTAATGCTCTTGATATTTATAGCATTCTCTCTCTAAAATAACAACAAATAATGTTTTAAAGACCCTTTCAATCACCACTCTCACCCCACCATCATTTCCATCAATTTCTAGGAAGAAAGCCCGTCATTTTATGTTCTTTACTGCACGTTCACTAATCCCGAGTACGGATTCGACTCCGACTTTCCACTGTGCTAGAATTCTTAATTTTTGCAGAGAAAAAGAATCGAATTAATTACAAATGTGTTGAGATTAGGGTTTCCGTAACCAACGACGCGGAAAAATCCTACTTTCAAATGGCGCCGCTGCCGCTCGGGTGTTCCAGGAGTGCGAAAAAGAACGTAAAGACGGAATTGGAAAGTTGCTGAAGCGGAAAGCTGCTCAATTTGGACAGCCCGACCTTTTCGGGAAACTTTTTATTTTTGGTTTTTAGTGATTTTTAGCAATTTTTAAATTACTATTTTTAATGCCTCGGAAGGCCGAGTGCAAAGTTGTAATAGTTTAGGAATTTTAACTGCTTTCCAAATAACTGCTAGATCTTGTTCTAGGGTTTTTTAGAAACCTTAGATTAAGTGGAAATTACCAAAAAAATTAAAAAAATCAAAATTCAAAAAAATTAGGGTTTTATATTCTGCAGATTTTTAGAAATCACCAATCAAGGATTTGCGATTTTTGGAAAGATTCTAAAATCTTGGAACTTTGCTAAATTAGGGTTTCCCCTCTTAGAAGTTTCCTCTTTAGAAGAATTTCTATCTTTAGAAATCTTTCGAATTTGGAAAAGTCTGCAAAAGGAAACACTCCAAATCTAGCAGAATTTCAATTTTGGGAAATTTCCCAAAAAAATTGTAAGGGATCTCGCAATCAAATCTTTCTTGGAAGATCTCCACAGTTCGGGAAACATTCCAATCTAGGTATTTTCCAAATCTGGGAATTCCTAAATTTTAACCCATCTCGAATTTGGAAACTAATTCAAAAACTTGCCTAAATCTAGTGCTTGTTCAGTGAACCCTAAAAAGGCAAGGATCTTCCAAATAGAATCCCAAATACCTCGACCGTGCGATCTAACTGTTTCTGCAGGAACACAATCCAGTGTGGGTAGGGAGCGAAAGCTCAAAGAGGTGGAGTCGGGCCCAAGCCCATTAGGATACCCCTCTCTAACCCACGGAGGCGACCCCGTGGCGTGCCCCACGGGAGGTAAGTCTCTATCCTCGCCTTGAGTGCGATACTGCGCCGTTGGGTGCTCATTGCCGCTTGTCTATTTGCTTTCGCATCCATATTCTTCGACTTGCGTGCCGTGGCCGTTAATCAATCAACTCTAAGAGAGCAGACCCAGCTCCAAATTGAAACTGGTGGGATTTCATCACCCACCTCATCATTCCAACTGATTTGATCCCAAGGCTCCATTTAATTAAAAAGAATCAAGAAGTAGAGCCAATTAGCCCGGTGTTCGAGGAAAAATCCACACAAAGCGAACCCGCTTAACATCCAATCGAAATAAGACCACGAGCGCGGGTCCCTATTTTCTAACACACCCATAAGTCCCTGCTACTCAAGTACACTGAGCTCGACGTGGCATCTTGGACTATTCGGCGGTTAGTTACGTGTGGACTAGGAACACGCACCAACCCTAGCTTAACCCGAGGGAACACTCTTCTTATCCACTTGACCAATCCGGTTAGTCTGGGACGTACTTAAGTCAGCCATTGTGCCGCACGTCTGTCTAGGCTTCGGATTGCCTTGTTATTAACTAGAGTTAGTACTAAAGGATTCGCTCTGAAGAGTGTAGCCTGGTGAGAACCTCTGAGTGCAGAACAGTTAGTCCGGCGGTTAAAAGATAAACCAGTGGTCCGCCCACTGTCATAATCTACTCTAGCCCCAAAACTAACAAAGATAATTCCTAAAATATATCCTGATTGCTTAGAATAGGATTATCAGTGCTTGGTGTACATCATTTAGGATAGTGCTCCTCTCTGGCAACTTTTTGCCAAGTATAGAGCTTGCCTCATTCGCGTATGCCCGTTTGGAATCGTCCGAACAAGCGCTTGGTTCGATCTGAGAATCACGTCCCTACAGTTGATCCTCCACTGAATCCTTCCCCATCTCTTTCCCCACCCGCCTCCCCCAGTACTACTACCTTTGTAGTCATGGCAGTCGAACGACCTCTTATCGAGACGTTCGCTCCTATCTCTGCCAATCTGCCCACTTGCATTATTCTCCCACCTACTACGGCGGTACAGTTTGAGATCAGATCGCAGACGATCCAAATGCTGCCTACCTTTCGTGGTCTCCCACGAGAAGACCCATATTCCCATATTAGGGAATTCCAACATGTCATCCTACTTTTCAAGAATCAGAACCTCGATGATGACAATGTGCGTCTGCGAGTTTTCCCATTCTCGCTCAAAGACCGAGCCTCAGATTGGCTCTACTCCTTACCCGCTGATTCAATCAGCAGTTGGAAAGAATTGGTGGGCAAATTCATGTCTAAATTCTACCCCATGACTCGGACCAACCAAATGAAGCAACTCATTCAGGACTTTAGACAGAAGTCCGATGAGAAATTTTTTTAAGCATGGGATAGATTCCAAGACTACTTGACTAAGTGGCCCCACCATAGCATCGACAAGAGCAATCTTGTCCATGTCTTCTACAAGGGACTTACTGATGAGTCCCGGACCATGGTAGAGTCAATGTGCCAAGGAAAATTCCTGCACCAAACTCCGACCGATGCATACAAATTCTTGGGAGAGTTAGGAGAAAACTCTCAACATTGGACGACTGACTCAGAGTTTAGTCGAACCACTTCAGTTCAAAGGACAACCAAGGGACATGATGCTACAGCTGATACTGAGCTTCGATCAGTCATTCAAGAGTTGAGCAAGTCAGTCTCGGCACTGGCTGTGTCTGTACAAAAGCCTACTCAACAATCTACCCCAGTCATGCATGTGGGACACGAGAGCCCTATGGAATCCTGTACCCTCTGTCTGCAACCCTCCCATACTACTGAGCATTGTCCTTTGAATGAAGGATGGTCTAATCCTCTTCAGGAGGAAGTTTGTGCTTTCAGCACATACAAACCTCCTACTCAGAACTCGTATAGTCAATCTTATCATCCGGACACGAGAAACCACCCTAACTTCTCTTGGAGGCCTCAGTCTACTCAACCTCAAGCTCAACCTCCGCGTCAACCTCAGGGCATGTATCCCCCTGGGTTCAATCAACCCACTAGGCAATTCAATCAAGGTCAGTACCAGCAGAGTCAGTACCCATCTACTCAGAACCAGCAGTTCCAACAGGGTCAATACTCTGGACAATCAAGCACATTTCAGAATCAGCAAAGAGTCCCACAGACCTTTCAGAACCAACCGATTGTCCCAACTAATTTTCCAGCCTATAACTATAATGCCCCAATGAGCTCGAGTCGCGAATTGGTGCCTCAGCTCCCATTAGCTGCCCCCCAACAGTCGGTCCCCAAATCTGGTATCGAGGACCTTCTAGCTCAACTCATTACTCAGCAACAACAATCTATGCAACGCCTAGAGCAACAACAACAACAATCCATGCTTCGTCTAGAGCAACGCTTAGGCAACCTGGAAGCTGAGAAAGCTAAAGGCATCTTCCCTAGCCAACCCATCGCTAACCCTAAAGAAAATGCTAAAGGAGCAGTATATGAGATCGGTTCCCAATCTCAAAGCCAGAATGAGAATTATCAAGGGGAGGTGCAAGCTGTAACCACCCTACGATCTGGAAAAACTGTGGACATGGGAGTCCAACCACCGCCGGTGCCATCTCCAGCACCCATCACTCATACAGAGGAAACTAGTACCAATCCTACCTCTGCTTCTTCTACCTCTGCACCTACATCAGATATCCCAGTGCAAAAATCAAAGGCTAAAGACAAATCCATTTGTCGAGTAAAGCCTCCCTTCCCGGACAGACTTGTCCAAGATAAGCGGGATCAGCAATTCTCTAAGATCTTAGATGTCTTTAAAGACATCCAGATTAATATCCCATTCCTTTCTGCTATCAAGCAAATCCCCTCCTATGCCAAATTCCTCAAGGACTTGTGCATAGTTAAGCGGCGTACGCATGTACCCAAAGCTGCCTTCTTGGCCGAAAAAGCTACCGCGTTCATTCAACGCAATAGTGTGATCAAACACAAGGATCCAGGTAGCCCAACTGTCCAATGTGAAATTGGAGACAACTTTAGCTGCACTGCCTTGCTAGATTTAGGGGCTAGCGTTAACCTCATACCATTCTCGGTATATCAGCAGTTAGGACTGAAAGATATGAAGCCTACCAATGTCACCCTGAAATTGGCTGATCAGTCCATCAAGATTCCAAGAGGAATCATTGAAGATGTCCTAGTAAAAGTCGCTGACTTTTATTATCCTGTGGACTTTATCATTCTAGACACCGAGCCGTGTCAGGATAACCGCATTCCGGTCATCTTAGGCCGTCCATTCCTTGCCACCGCGAACGCACACATCGGGTGCCGGGACGGAAACATGTCCATTGCTTTCGGTAACCTCAAAGCTGAGGTCAACATCTTTCGTTTAATGCAACAAGATGCCGATCGCGAAGTGACCGATGAAATGTGTGCCGTTGAGAGTCTAATCCCGGACTCCACCGAAGATATTCTTAAGCAGTGTCTAGAACACTTTGGAGCTGACTTTGCAACAGAGTCAGCTATTTCTGATCTCAATGATCTTTTGGAGACTGCTCCACTGATAGAGATCCCCGCTCCTCTCATCGAGTTCGAGCCTCTGATAACCATGGCCAGAGAACCCATCATTCCTTTACCTACTGAAGTCAAACCTCTTCAATCCGTGTCTTCTGTGACACCTATTTCTACTTCATCTGGTCCAATATTGGAGCTTAAGCCTCTTCCCACAGATCTTTCCTATGCCTATCTTGGTCCTAAGGAAACCTACCCTGTCATTATTGCTTCCGCTTTGTCTGCGATTGAACGTAAGAAACTTCTCGAGCTGCTCAAAGAGCACAAATCTGCGATAGGGTGGACCATAGACGATATCCGAGGCATAGACCCCTCGGTGTGCCAACATCACATCTATCTCGAGGATGAATCCAAAACCTCGCGAGAACACCAGAGGAGGTTAAACCCCGTCTTGAAGGATGTAGTCCGGGACGAGGTCCTTAAACTGTTAGATGCGGGTATCATTTACCCCATCTCCGATAGCAAATGGGTGAGTCCTATTCATGTCGTCCCTAAAAAGGCAGGATTCATAGTTGTGGAAAATGAGAACAAGGAAATGGTCACCCAGCGCCTGAAGAAAGGGTGGAGAGTCTGCATCGATTACCGACGACTCAACACCAACACTAGGAAGGACCATTTTCCTTTACCCTTCATAGACCAAATGTTGGAGAGACTAGCAGGTCACTCCTATTACTGCTTCCTCGATGGTTACTCAGGGTATAATCAAATACCCATCGCCCCTGAGGATCACGAGAAGACAACTTTCACCTGTCCCTTTGGCACTTTTGCCTACAAGCGCATGCCCTTTGGCCTCTGCAATGCACCCGCGACTTTTCAAAGGTGTATGATGAGCATATTCTCTGACATGGTGGAAAAATTCCTCGAAGTCTTTATGGACGACTTCTCAGTCTTTGGGTCATCCTTTGATGACTGTCTGAACAATCTAGGGCTTGTACTTCAACGCTGTCAGGACAAGCAACTTGTCCTCAATTGGGAGAAATGCCGCTTCATGGTGACGAAGGGCATTGTTCTGGGACATGTCATTTTCCATCAGGGCATTGAGGTCGACAAAGCCAAAATCGATATCATCTCGACCTTGCCTACTCCTAAGTCTGTGCGTGACATCCGGTCCTTTTTGGGACACGGAGGATTCTATAGGCGATTCATCAAGGACTTCTCTCAAATCGCTCGACCTCTGTCCCATCTTCTGGCTAAAGATAGTCCTTTCGACTTTAATGCTGACTGTGTCAAGGCATTTGAGCGTCTCAAATCTGAGCTCACTACTGCGCCCATTATCCGTCCCCCGGACTGGACCCTACCTTTTGAGGTAATGTGCGATGCTTCTGACTACGCGTTAGGCGCCGTTCTAGGGCAGAGAGTTGACAAAAGGTCACACGTGATCTACTACGCGAGCAAAACTCTTAACTTTGCCCAAATGAATTACTCTACCACTGAGAAAGAACTTCTGGCGGTCGTCTTCGCCCTTGATAAATTCCATCAGTACCTCTTAGCCACTAAGGTGGTAGTGTACACTGATCATGCAGCCCTTCGTTATCTCATGTCGAAAAAGGAAACCAAGCCTCGCTTAATTCGCTGGATTCTCTTACTGCAGGAATTTGACCTCGAGATTAAAGATAAGAAAGGAACTGAGAATGTAGTGGCTGATCACTTGTCTAGACTGACTTTAGAGTCATCCTTCGACACCCAGCCCATCCCTGAAACCTTTCCAGACGAACAACTGTTCGCTATCTCCGTTCATCCATGGTATGCTGACATTGTCAACTACCTTGTCACCGAAGAAATGCCTTCACACTGGTCAAAACAGGACAAAAGCCAATTCCTAGCAAGTATTAAGTACTACTCTTGGGATGACCCTTATTTGTATAAATACTGTCCTGACCAGATCATTCGTCTCTGTGTCCCTGAGTCGGACCAACTCAATATCTTGTCCTCATGTCATGACCAACCTTGTGGTGGTCATTTCAGCACTAAGAAGACTGCAGAAAAAGTGCTGCAATGCGGATTCTACTGGCCTACACTATTTAAAGATGCCCATATCTACTGCAAAACCTGTCCTAATTGCCAACATCTAGGCCGCATCTCCCAGAGGAACATGATGCCCCTCACTCACATCCAGGTCGATGAAATATTTGACATCTGGGGCATCGACTTCATGGGCCCCTTTCCCGTTTCTTATGGTTTTGAGTACATTCTCCTTCCGGTAGACTATGTATCCAAATGGATAGAAGCCATTCCCACCAAAACCAATGACCACAAAGTGGTGGTCAAATTCCTAAAGGAGTTCATCTTCGCCCGATTCGGTGCCCCTAAGGCCATCATTAGTGATGGGGGCACCCATTTCTGCAATAAGATATTCGAGAAATTAATGAAAAAGTATGGGGTAACCCACAAGGTTGCCCTAGCTTATCATCCGCAGACTAGTGGTCAAGTGGAGGTTTCTAATCGTCAGATCAAGCAGATCTTGGAGAAAACGGTCAATACCACACGTAAAGACTGGTCTACTCGTCTCACTGATGCTTTATGGGCATACAGAACCGCCTACAAGACCCCACTCAATATGTCTCCCTATCGTCTCGTCTTTGGGAAACCCTGTCATCTACCGGTAGAGATTGTGTAATACCCTGAACTTTCGTTCTAGGGTATTATGGTAAATTCACCTAATAATGAAAACCTAAAACTTTTTCAGACTATTATTATTATTTTTATTGTTTAATATCATGTATGAGTATGTGTATTTAATTTGGTTTCATTCTGACAACTTCGAAAAACCTGCTATTTTTGAAACTCGCTCTTTAGGGCTAAATTTCTTACTAAAAATAATGAATCATAACTTGTAAGAGACTTTTTCTTTCCCCAGCTAACAGTCCAGAGCTTTTATAAAAAAATTATTTTGTGGGCCCGAGACACCAAAAATATTCTTATTTTATCATTACTAACTTACTTGTGAAATTGGAACCTTTCCTGATACATGAAAACCCTAGCGGGAGATTTCAGGAGATTTTGACAAAAATAGTATTTTCGTAATTTTTAAACTTTTCTACCATTCTTATATTTTTAAAAATAATATTTAATTATATTTTATTTATTTAATAGGAGCATGGGACCCGCAAATCACTTTCGGGTCATTCCAATGTCATTTGACACTTTTCTAGGATTTTGAACGTTTTTATGATTTGTGTGTGTGACATGTATCAATACCTTATTATATGGACTTTTAAATTATATAATATAGTTTGATTGAATTAATTAATAATTAATTGTGTTATAATTATTGGGTGGGCCCGTATGGCTAATCTAGAAACCTTTTGGGCTTAATAATATTCTTAAATAAAGCCTATTGATGTATATGGGCCTTGGGCCTATTTCTAACCCATTAATAGTGTAAAATATAAGTTTTTGAGGGTTGAAAAAGGCATCCCTTTGATAGTTACGAATTTCAACAAAATAGAAACCCTAATCCTTCCCTAAACCTATTTATGAAAACCCTAAAGCTTTAGAAGCTTTCACAACCCAACTCCATTGAAGAATAGAGCAAGCTCCATTAAACCTTCATCCGGGCACCGATCGCACTCGAGCAAGAAGGGAGAATTGACGGGGACTCCGATTTGAAGAACATACTCCGAGGAGAGGACGATCCGACGACTTTCAGATTTGAAAAAACTTTTGATTTTCATTAAAGTTCAAGAAACCTTAAGGTAAGTGCGTTTGATCCATCCTATACTTATTTTTCTTCAAGATTTTGTTTCTCTTTCATTAGATAGTGGTTGATACTCATTATAAATTAATTTCAACAATATTTATTTTATTCTTATTGGGTTGATCTTTATTTGGGCCACCATGATGGGTTTGGCCATGGTCTATTTTGTGCCTATAACGGATGACTATGTTCTTTATCATTTTTGTTGTATTTTTCTAATTTAAATATTTTTATAATTATTTTTTCTAAATACTCTGTGAATCTATTTTTCAAAACCGTTTAGTTTGTATTTTTCTGATTTTTATTGATTAAGTTATGATTTTTCTAAATTGTATGACTTTACCAAAAAACCCAGAATTTCAGATTTTACACGGTCTGATTCACTTGGGATTTTGATCTATATTTTTAACCTACATATTTTTTTAATTATTTTTCATCGATACCTCTATCAATCTAGTTTCTAGAACCTTTGAGTTTATATTTTTCTGATTTGTATTGATTAAGTTATGATTTTTCAAATGTGCTGGACTTTTCTGTAAAACCCAGAATTCCAGATTTTACACGGTCCACTTCACTTGAGATTTCGATCTATATTTTTAACCTAAATATTTTTCTAATTATTTTTCATAGATACCTCTATCAATTTAGTTTCTAGAACCTTTGAGTTTGTATTTTTCTGATTTGTATTGATTAAGTTATGATTTTTTAAATGTGTTAGACTTTTTTGTAAAACCCAGAATCCCAGATTCTGTCCGACCCACTTCATTAAGGGTTTCGACCCATATTTTGAATCTAAATATTTTTATATTTCTTTTTCCTAAATACCTCCTTAAATCTAGTTTCTATAACATTTGAGTTTGTATTTTTCTGATCTGTATTGATTAAGTTATGATTTTTCAAATGTGCGGGACTTTTCTGTATCCCAGATTCTGTCCGGTCCAATTAATTAATAGTTTTGACCTATATTTTAAATCTGAATATTTTTCTATTTATTTTTCCTAAAAACCTCTGTGAATCTAGTTTTTTAAATCCATTGAGTTTATATTTTTCTAATTCATATTTATTTAGTTATGATTTTTATAATGCAGTACATTTTTTGTAAAAAAACCTATTAATTGTTCGTGGTTCGGTCATGATTATTAACTATTAAGGTTTTAACCTTGTTGTTTGACTAAACCCTAGATGGTTTGACCTATACCTGTATGTATGGGGATCCCACCCATATGTCTTGGATCTCTCATAGGGTTCGGCCAAGTGTCTTGGATCCCTCTTTAGGGTTCGACCTTGTGTCATGGATCTCTCATAGAGTTCGGCCATAGCGTGTTGGATTTTCTTGCGATTTTCACTTATATTATTCATCGATGTTGATTATGATATTTGGTCATATCTTATTGACTATTATACCAAGATGGTTCGACCTTGTGTCATGGATCTCTCATAGGGATCGGCCATAGTGTGTTGGATTGTCTTGTGATTTCTACTTATATTATTCATCCGTGTTGATCGTGACCTTCAGTGATTGTTACATGTTATTCATGGTTAACCCTAATTCGTTCCCATATTATTACTCTTAATGATCATTGGTTCATTTTATATTTTTATTTAAATATTAAATACATGTGTGCTTATGTCATGTAACCCTAGTATATCTTGTTGTCATACTATGATCATCACGTCATTTCACATAAGGGGTGCATAAGGGAACGGGGTTGAAGTATATTATATACGTTTATATTAGTTTTATCAATTAATCAGGGTTCGGTACCCTAGGGTGAAAGGCCCCAGACGTTATTATATCCTGCAGATGGGTCAATGAGACCGCTCCCAGTGCGGGAAGGAGATGGAGACCCTATGTGGTTATGGGTACTAGTTGCATTGGCATCCTATACTTACTTGCATTCATCATCATATTCATGTCATCCTTATTATATGATTGAGATGCATACCTTGGTTAAAAACTTTTATAGTATGATATCATACCATGCACACAGTTGTTATTACTGGGCCTCGGCTCACGGTGCTACACCGATACCATTTTCAGATTTTGAGGAGCTGGGTACGTGAGATGATTTTGAGACGAAAGACTCCAGTGCATTCGAGGAGATCGGCGAGGATTTGGGAGTCGATCCCACACTTTAGAAAGTTGTATTTGATTATTTTATAACATTATTTATTTATTTTCACGGGCATGTAAGCCTTTGATTGAGAGCATGTTCTCACTTCCATCTCTCCACATTTAGTTGATTGATTGAATTATTTGAATCATGAATTATTTGAATTATTTGTTTCCTACATCTAGACTCTTTTATTTACTTAGTGGGTTTTCGAATGAACCTTAGTAGTCTAATTGACCTAATTGGACCGCTAGGGGACATTCGTGGATCACCTCTGGGTTCGGGTACGGGTCGATCCACGGATTTTCGGGTCGTATTTGGGTATCCGAATTCGGGGCGTGACAGATTGAACATCGTGCCCTGTGGGTCATTAAGAAACTCAACTTCGACCTAGACTATGCAGGGGATGAGCGGTAACTTCAAATGAATGAGTTAGAAGAACTCAGAAATGATGCGTACAACTTGTCTAAGAATTACAAAGCAAAAATGAAGTGGATACATGACAAGAGCATCCTCAGGAAAGAGTTCCATCCAGGACAGAAGGTCCTTTATAATTCTCGTCTCCATCTCTTCCCTGGGAAACTGAAATCTAGGTGGACCGGTCCTTATACGGTCACCGCAGTCACACCCTTTGGGGCAATCACTATTGAGGATCCCAAGGATCACTCCTCATTCCAGGTCAATGGTCAGCGTCTTAAGAAATTCCATGAACTTGATGTGTCGTTCATTCAGACTTTTGAAATTGATCTCATCGATCCTGCCTATATCGACTGATGATCCACTCAGTCTCCTGAGTTCCAACTTGGTTGGGGGTGCCTGTCACCCCCGTCATGTCTGGCTGAAGACGTAAAACTTAGCGCTTTCGGAAAGACAATTCCGGTATTCCTTGAGTACATGAGTCTCATGCATTTGTTATTATTATTATATCTTTGGAAATGCAGGTACATTCATTCTCCCGATCATCAGGTATCACTCACTGTCGAGTTTCTGCTGACTTGGTAACATCCTCCCTGATCCTTTGCATCATCTTCACTGATTTTTCATCATTTTATGTCCCGGTCATGAGCACCGAGGATGGTGCTGTATTTTGGTTGGGGGTGGGGTATTTACCAAAACTCATGTCTTCATTTGGATAAAAAAAAATGAAGATAAGAAAGAGAATGAACATAAAAAAAAATGAAGACAAGAAAATGGCAATATCCTCTCAAGATCTTTGAAATCCTGTATACCTTTATTTTTCTATACCTGACCTAAGCCTCATTACAACCCGGGAAAGTCCTACTTGATTCTAGGATAGCACGATCATAAAATGTGGAGATTGGAGAAAGAGAAGCTATAGAGTTTGATCTGACGTTCCCGAGTGAAGTGGTATTCCAATCATGAGATCTTCTTCTATTAAAGATGTCCTTCCTTCAAATAATACTTATGTGAGATCTTTACTTTCATCAACACATCTCCTCACATATAAATTGAGAGAAAAGAAGAAAACCCTTCTTGTATGATTCTATTCTGAGTGCTAAACATGTGAGATTTGAGGTCGAGGCATAAAAACTTAGAGGTGATCTGGAAATCTTTACTGTAGGATGATGAGAATGTTGAGCACACACACACGCAGAGTCTGACTATTCTGGGTCATGATTATTAGTCTAGAGTCTTGCCAAAACTTTCCAACTCTTCGCTAGCATGTAACTGTTTTTGCATCTATTCAATAATTTGACGAACGGTGTTTTCCCGGAGCTAATATGAAAAAGTGTGCAGCATGTGCAAAGCCCTTTTAAGCTCATTTATTTCGCACTAATTGCCAAGGATTGGCAACATGCTGGTTGGGGGTTGTGATATTCGCTCAAAAGTGCTTATTTTAAGCAATTATCCTGTTAGCGTTATTGCATTCTCCCACGTTAAAATACTCTATTTATCTACTTTTCTACGTAAGAGTCTCTTTTGTTGCGTAGAACACACTTTTCTGGACGAAATGGTATATTTGCATGCATTAAACACATTTTCGAAAGTCTAGACATGAAGTCATTCTGATAGAGTCTCATTACGCGCTTCTTCTGTCGCAAGAAACCCCGATGGGACAATTCTCGAGACTTGCAAGCCCACATCGATAATGAAAGCCCATCATCAAAGCTTAAAGAGCCCACAGGCTAAGACTAGAAGATATGGGCCAAATACGGGTTGAAAAAGAGGACCGAAGAGCCAGCCCAAAGAACGAAGAGAGCGGGAGAGCCAATGACCAAGAGACGGACCAAAGCGTTTGAAGCTGTATGAATCGACAAGGAATGATGGTCTGCTCTACTGGTGAAGAGTGAGGAGCGACACAGTGAAGAGCAGGGTTCCAAACCCTCTACCAGTGCTTTTCTTTCCATTATTCTCTCTTCTTTCTCTCTAAATCCCAACTTTCTCTCTCCTAACTCTAACCAAATCTCCCTCCATGACTCATCACCATCTTCCACCTCCACCGTTCTGACCATCTGATCGATTAATCGATCATCGGATCGACCGACTGACCCATCAATCTCCATTTCTTTCACTGACACCACACAATTGCCATCCTATTTCACAATCTCATCTCCCGTACGCATGATTTCCTCGATCTCCACTATAGACCCCCCTTCAACCATTCGATCACCATCATAACCCTATGATCACTCACAGTCCAATAGTTCTCAACCACCTAACACCGTCTCTCTCTCCTCTCCATCACATTTTCTCTCTCTAAAAAACTAGCCCTATCTCTCATCTCTCTAATCTCACCCTAACCCAATACTCTCTAACCACCTCAGGATCTTACCTATTAGAGCACATCCCAATCATGTGGCTCACGGCCAAGTGATCCACAAGTCGCATGGTCTACTGCCCATAAACCACGAACCCGAGCCGACAACCCACTAATAAAAATAAATAAATAAAAAAAAGAAAAAAAAATAGAAAAATAGAAACAAAGGAGAGAGAAACCTTGAGTTTCTCTCCCACGTTAAGTCTTTCACCCCCTCTTCCACATCCATTTTCTTCTTCCCCTCCATCCAACGGTCATTAAGACCCCGCAACCCACTAACCCTAGAGAAAAATAGAGAGAAACGGAACCCTCAAAGGAGCCCCCTCCACTCTTCTTCGCGGTCTTCTTCTTCTTCTTCCCGAACTCACAACCGTCTTCTTCTTCTTGGTGGGCTGGCCGTCCTCCAACACGGGCTTGGCTTGCAACACCTTGCTGCCTTGGCTGCTGCACCACGCTTTCCTCCCAACCAGAAGAGCAACGTCTTCATCCTCGTAACCACCACACCTCTCCCTCACGAGCTGCCATCTCCGGCGAAGCAAACCTGCATCACCGGTAAGTTCTATTCTCTCCCCCTTCTCTTCTTCTCTTTCTTCTCCTTCTTCTTCTTCTTCTTCTTCTGCTTCTTCTTCTTCTTCTTCTTTTTTTTCTTCTTCTTCTAGCATCTGTCGTCCTCGTTTTTTTACTGACCGGAGTTGCAGGCTGCAACTCCGGCCGACTCTGCACACAGGCAGAACGTTGCTGCCCCCTACTCCTCCCTATTCTTCCCTCTCCTCATCTTCCCCTTCTTATTCTTCTTATTCTCCTTCCCTTCTTATTCTGTTTTCAGTTTCAAAAAAAAAAAAAAAAAAAAAAAAAAGAAAATACAGAATCGCCGGCGAACTCCATTAACGCCGGCGAACTCTGATAGGATCTTCCCCTTCTTCTTTCTTCTTCTTCTTCTTCCTTCCTCCTTCTTTCTTCTTCTTCTTCTTCCTTCCTCCTTCTTTCTTCTTCTTCTTTTCTCCTTCTTCTTTCTTCTTCTTCCTTGCTGCCCATGCACAACCACCACCTCCAAGCTCCTCTCCTTGAAGCTGCTGCGTCTTGACGCTTCCGCTAGTGTTCCCCCACGTCTCTATCCCATCTCATCTCCAACCCTAGCCTCATTCCTCCTCTCCACAGTCGCCCTCTCCGCTGCTACACACACCTTTTCTGGTGTTGCAAGCAGCAACACCGCCCCTCTTCTTCCACCTCTTGCAACTCCGACCGTCTTCAAACGGACCTGCAACTCAGGTAGGTCCATCTCCATCTCCATCTCCATCTCCGCCTCTGTCTTCTTCTCCGTTCTTGCTACACATCTCTACCTGCCGGTGTTATCAACTCAACCTCCCCTCACCATATTCCACCATATAAAACGGGGAGTGCACCGGTCAGCCACTTCATGAGCACCACCTTCATCAACTCCGACCATCCACCTGCTGGTTCGGGATCCCTTGCCTTTCACCTGCAAGAACACCGGCAACCTTCTTCACCACAGGCCAAAGCTATCGCGCCTCCTTGCTGGACATGTACCCCAATCCTTGAAGCACCACCTCTTGTCCGGCCGAACCTCCATTGTTGAATCCAACAATTCCGTGTAATCCCAAGGCTAATCCAATGGTCGATTCCCTTCCAATGGTAAGATCGTGGTAAGTTTCTCTCTCCTTTCCTCTCTTTCTCTCTCTACTTCTCTCTCTCTAGATCCTTTTAGTCACTTTCTCTCTCTACAATCTCTCTCTTCTTTTTCTTTATTTCTCTCTCTCTCATTGTTGCTTTCTTAACTTAATGTAGTTCCAGCAAATATTGTAAGACTTTTAATTACTTTGAATAAATTTTAGTTTTCATTATTACTTGATTGTAATAGGTCACCTTTCATGATTTACTTTATCTGTGTTCTTAATGCTCTTGATATTTATAGCATTCTCTCTCTAAAATAACAACAAATAATATTTTAAAGACCCTTTCAATCACCACTCTCACCCCACCATCATTTCCATCAATTTCTAGGAAGAAAGCCCGTCATTTTATGTTCTTTACTGCACGTTGACTAATCCCGAGTGCGGATTCGACTCCGACTTTCCACTGTGCTAGAATTCTTAATTTTTGCAGAGAAAAAGAATCGGATTAATTACAAATGTGTTGAGATTAGGGTTTCCGTAACCAACGACGCGAAAAAATCCTACTTTCACTTTCTACACTGGTCTTCTCCAAAAAAGAAGATCAAAGAAAAAAAAATGAGAGAAGAAAAGAAGAAAAAGAAGAAAAGAAAACAGAAGGGAAGGAGAAAAGAGAAGAGAGGAACGTACCTCCACCATTACCAATTAGTGTGACATGTGGCTCACATCAGGGACCACGGTATGATCCACGTGGCACACTCTTAAAGACCACTAACTGTATGGATGTTTGGATCATGTGGCAGATGAGGAAATTGAACCAAAGAGGTCCACCTGTTGGCCCACCTTACCTTAGTCCCTCTCTATGTTGCAAGTTTCAGCTCAACTGCCAAATTCTGGGGATGACAATACCTAGGAATGTTGACAACTCATGAGCCAAACATTCAGGCGTAGCATGCACTTTGTCAAGCACTTTGCATGATCTGCAATGTTGACAAACCATGTTGCAAGTGGGCACAAACAATACCAGTTTCAAGAGAAACCATTGCAATTGGATTCCAATAGTGATAGTGAATGTGGTAGATCAGATGTTTCAAACTTCTGATCGGCTGATTCTTTAGTCATTTGAGGAAGCCAATGAATGGTGGATTTCAAGCTTCTAGCCCCTACATGTGCACCTAGGAAGTGAATGATATGTATTTGTTCGGTGATCACCCTCCAATTTACACAGATCACGAATTTGCCTATTGAATGGTGGGTTCAGTTGTTCACATTGTGGGTTCATTTGTTTGCATGTTTTGGACTCTTTGTCGGGGAGTGCCGTGGGCACGAGCCACCCACTAGTATATTTAAATATTTCAAAAGCCTCTTGGGCTTTGTAATGTTCTAGTCCTCATAAATGGTTCCCTCAGACAAGTTATATACTTGTTACCTTTTTCTTATAAGTTATATACTTGTTATTACATGTTTAGATATCTTAGTTTGAGATCTGTCCAAATTTTGTTGAAGCCTAATTATTTGTGGCTTTTTTATAGCTCGGATGATCTTCCAAGTTCCAATTTCCTATTTCACTTTTGCCTTAAATACCTTCTCTGTCCGGAAAAGACTATTACTTAACTATTGTTAATTATACCAGGTCAACCATCAACATTGCCATCTATAAGGCATAATTTTTTTTGCATTTTCTTACCGTTTGCAACGGTTCAAAATCGTTTCAACAATACCAACCGCTTCAAATTTCACATTTGAAACGGATCAAAACCGTATCACAAATTTTCAAAACATTGCAGAATTATATTTTGCAACGGTTTAGAACCGTTGCTTAGTGTTAAATAATTCATAATTGTGACAAACCATAAGTCAGAAATGGTTTACAACCGTTGCATTATAATCATTTGCAATGGTTTTGCACCGTTTCTTAATTTTAGATGATTTATAACTGTGATGAAACATGGTTTAAAACGGTTCAAACCGTTGCACAATTATATTTTGAGACGGTTTTGAACCATTCCTAATAGAAACGGTTCAAAACCGTTGCAATGTAAACTACCGCAACAGTTTAAAATTGTTTCTATTTTATATTTTGCAACGGTTCTGAACCGTTTCAAGCACCGTTTCTATTTTATATTTTGCAACGGTTTTGAACCGTTTCAAGACTTGAAACGGTTCAAAGCCATTGCAAAAATGTATATTCCCATGTGAAATTCAGAATGAAACGGGTTTGAGCAGAGCAGAATGAAACGGGTTTGATCACCGCCCAGCCTCCCTCCACGACCTGCAACTTCGAGTTGCAGGTCTGAAACTGCCCCGTGCCTTCACCTCCTCAACCACCAAAGGAGCAACTTGCTCCCCCTTGTGCGCCAGCCACCGAAACCGTTAGCTAGACCTGCAACTCTGGTAGTTGCCGGTTTGGCCAGCAACTCTCCCGACTTGTAGGCGCTGCCCTCATCCTCCCAACTCCTCTTCATCCGCCTACCATCTCCAATCCCAGCCGCTTTCTACACTGGTCCTCTCCAAAAAAGAAGATCAAAGAAAAAAAAAAGTCAGAAGAAAAGAAGAAAAAGAAGAAAAGAAAATAGAAGGGAAGGAGAAAAGAGAAGGGAGGAACGTACCTCCACCATTACCAATTAGTGTGACATGTGGTTAACATCACGGACCACGGTTTGATCCACGTGGCACACTCTTAAAGACCACTGACTGTATGGATGTTTGGATCATGTGGCAGATGAGGAAATGGAACCAAAGAGGTCCACCTGTTGGCCCACCTTACCTTAGTCCCTCTCCATGTTGCAAGTTTTAGCTCAACTGCCAAATTCTGGGTATGACAATACCTAGGAATGTTGACAACTCATGAGCCAAACATTCGGGGGTAGCATGCACTTTGTCAAGCACATTGCATGATCTGCAATGTTGACAAACCATGTTGCAAGTGGGCACAAACAATACCAGTTTCAAGAGAAACCATTGCAATTGGATTCCAATAGTGATAGTGAATGTGGTAGATCAGATGTTTCAAACTTCTGATTGGGTGATTCTTTAGTCATTTGAGGAAGCCAATGAATGGTGGATTTCAAGCTTCTAGCCCCTACATGTGCACCTAGGTAGTGAATGATATGTATTTGTTCGGTGATCACCCTCCAATTTACACAGATTACGAATTTGCCTATTGAATGGTGGGTTCAGTTGTTCACATTGTGGGTTCATTTGTTTGCATGTTTTGGACTCTTTGTCGGGGAGTGCCGTGGGCACGAGCCACCCACTACTATATTTAAATCTTTCAAAAGCCTCTTGGGCTTTGTAATTATCTAGTCCTCATAAATGGTTCCCTCAGACAAGTTATATACTTGTTACCCTTTTCTTATAAGTTATATACTTGTTATTACATGTTTAGATATCTTCATTTGAGATCTGTCCAAATTTTGTTGAAGCCTAATTATTTGTGGCTTTTTTTATAGCTCGGATGATCTTCCAAGTTCCAATTTCCTATTTCACTTTTGCCTTAAATACCTTCTCTGTCCGGAAAAGTCTATTACTTAACTATTGTTAATTATACCAGGTCAACCATCAACATTGCCATCTATAGGGCATAATTTTTTTTTGCATTTTCTTACCGTTTGCAACGGTTCAAAACTATTTCAACAATATCAACCGCTTCAAATTTCACATTTGAAACGGATCAAAACCGTTTCACAAATTTTCAAAACATTGCAGAATTATATTTTGCAACAGTTTAGAACCGTTGCTTAGTTTTAAATAATTCATAATTCTGACAAACCATAAGTCAGAAACGGTTTACAACCGTTGCATTACAATCATTTGCAATGGTTTTGCACCGTTTCTTAATTTTAAATGATTTATAACTGTGACGAAACATGGTTTAAAACGGTTCAAAACCGTTGCATAATTACATTTTGAGACGGTTTTGAGCCGTTGCTAGTAGAAACGGTTCAAAACCGTTGCAATATAAACTACCGCAACTGTTTAAAACCGTTTCTATCTTATATTTTGCAACGTTTCAGAACCGTTGAAAAATGTTTATTCCCATGTGGAATTCAGAATGAAACGGGTTTGAGCCGTTGCAATTTAATTTGAAACGCCACTTTTTGCAACGGTTTTAAGCCGTTTCAAATTAGTTTCACAACGGTCAAAAACCGTTGCAAATAGGCAATTTTGGTGTAGTGTCCCTGCACAATCTCCATTGATCTCGTTTCTTCGTCTTCTCTTTATGAAAAAAAAAAATACAGAAAAGAAAAAGAAAAAGGAAGAAAGAAGAAGAAGAAGGAAGAGGATAGAATCTCCCCTACCTGATCACCGCCCAGCCTCCCTCCACGACCTGCAACTTCGAGTTGTAGGTCTGAAACTGCCCCGTGCCTTCACCTCCTCAACCACCAAAGGAGCAACTTGCTCCCCCTTGTGCGCCAGCCACCAGAACCGTTAGCTAGACCTGCAACTCTGGCAGTTGCCGGTTTGGCCAGCAACTCTCTCGACTTACAGGCGCTGCCCTCATCCTCCCAACTCCGCTTCATCCGCCTACCATCTCCAATCCCAGCCGCTTTCTACACTGGTCCTCTCCAAAAAAGAAGATTAAAGAAAAAAAAAGAGAGAAGAAAAGAAGAAAAAAAAGAAGAGAAAACAGAAGGGAAGGAGAAAAGAGAAGGGAGGAACGTACCTCCACCATTACCAATTAGTGTGACATGTGGCTCACATCACGGACCACGGTATGATCCACGTGGCACACTCTTAAAGACCACTGACTGTATGGATGTTTGGATCATGTGGCAGAAGAGGAAATGGAACCAAAGAGGTCCACCTGTTGGCCCACCTTACCTTAGTCCCTCTCCATGTTGCAAGTTTCAGCTCTACTGCCAAATTCTGGGTATGACAATACCTAGAAATGTTGACAACTCATGAGCCAAACATTTAGGAGTAGCATGCACTTTGTCAAGCACTATGCATGATCTGCAATGTTGACAAACCATGTTGCAAGTGGGCACAAACAATACCAGTTTCAAGAGAAACCATTGCAATTGGATTCCAATAGTGATAGTGAATGTGGTAGATCAGATGTTTCAAACTTCTGATTGGGAGATTCTTTAGTCATTTCAGGAAGCCAATGAATGGTGGATTTCAAGCTTCTAGCCCCTACATGTCCACCTCGGAAGTGAATGATATGTATTTGTTCGGTGATCACCCTCCAATTTACACAGATTACGAATTTGCCTATTGAATGGTGGGTTCAGTTGTTCACATTGTGGGTTCATTTGTTTGCATGTTTTGGACTCTTTGTCGGGGAGTGCCGTGGGCACGAGCCACCCACTAGTATATTTAAATCTTTCAAAAGCCACTTGGGCTTTGTAATGTTCTAGTCCTCATAAATGGTTCCCTCAGACAAGTTATATACTTATTACCTTTTTCTTATAAGTTATATACTTGTTATTACATGTTTAGATATCTTAGTTTGAGATCTGTCCATCTTTTATTGAAGCCTAATTATTTGTGGCTTTTTTCTAGCTCGGATGATCTTCCAAGTTCCAATTTCCTATTTCACTTTTGCCTTAAATACCTTCTCTGTCCGGAAGAGACTATTACTTAACTATTGTTAATTATACCAGGTCAACCATCAACATTGCCATCTATAAGGCATAATTTTTTTTTGCATTTTCTTACCATTTGCAACAGTTCAAAACCGTTTCAACAATATCAACCGCTTCAAATTTCACATTTGAAACGGATCAAAACCGTTTCACAAATTTTCAAAACATTGCAGAATTATATTTTGCAACGGTTTAGAACTGTTGCTTAGTTTTAAATAAATCATAATTGTGACAAACCATAAGTCAGAAACGGTTTACAACCGTTGCATTACAATCATTTGCAATGGTTTTGCACCGTTTCTTAATTTTAAATGATTTATAACTGTGACGAAACATGGTTTAAAACGGTTCAAAACTGTTGCATAATTACATTTTGAGACGGTTTTGAGCCGTTGCTAATAGAAACGGTTCAAAACCATTGCAATGTAAACTACCGCAACTGTTTAAAACCGTTTCTATTTTATATTTTTCAACGGTTTTGAACTGTTTCAAGAACCGTTTCTATTTTATATTTTGCAACGGTTTTGAATCGTTTCAAGACTTGAGACGGTTTTGAACCGTTTCAAGACTTGAAACGGTTCAAAACTATTGCAAAAATGTTTATTCCCATGTGGAATTCAGAATGAAATGGGTTTGAGCCGTTGCAATTTAATTTGAAATGCCACTTTTCGCAACGGTTTTAAGCCGTTTCAAATTAGTTTCACAACGGTCCAAAACCGTTGCAAATAGGCAATTTTGGTGTAGTGTCCCTGCACAATCTCCATTGATCTCGTTTCTTCGTCTTCTCTTTATCAAAAAAAAAAATACATATAAGAAAAAGAAAAAGGAAGATAGAAGAAGAAGAAGGAAGAGGATAGGATCGCCCCTACCTGATCACCGCCCAGCCTCCCTCTATGACCTGCAACTTCGAGTTGCAGGTCTGAAACTGCCCCGTGCCTTCACCTCCTCAACCACCAAAGGAGCAACTTGCTCCCCTTGTGCGCCAGCCACCGGAACCGTTAGCTAGACCTGCAACTCTGGCAGTTGCCGGTTTGGCCAGCAACTCTCCCGACTTACAGGTGCTGCCCTCATCCTCCCAACTCCTCTTCATTCGCCTACCATCTCCAATCCCAGCCGCTTTCTACACTAGTCCTCTCCAAAAAAGAAGATCAAAGAAAAAAAAAAGAGAAGAAAAGAAGGAAAAGAAGAAGAGAAAACAGAAGGGTAGGAGGAAAGAGATGGGAGGAACGTACCTCCACCATTAGCAATTAGTGTGACATGTGGCTCACATCACGGACCACGGTATGATCCACGTGGCACACTCTTAAAGACCACTGACTGTATGGATGTTTGGATCATGTGGCAGAAGAGGAAATGGAACCAAAGAGGTCCACCTGTTGGCCCACCTTACCCTAGTCCCTCTCCATGTTGCAAGTTTCAGCTCAACCGCCAAATTCTGGGTATGACAATACCTAGGAATGTTGACAACTCATGAGCCAAACATTCAGGAGTAGCATGCACTTTGTCAAGCACTTTGCATGATCTGCAATGTTGACAAACCATGTTGCAAGTAGGCACAAACAATACCAGTTTCAAGAGAAACCATTGCGATTGGATTCCAATAGTCATAGTGAATGTGGTAGATCAGATGTTTCAAACTTCTGATTGGGTAATTCTTTAGTCATTTGAGGAAGCCAATGAATGGTGGATTTCAAGCTTCTAGCCCATACATGTGCACCTAGGAAGTGAATGATATGTATTTGTTCGGTGATCACCCTCCAATTTATACAGATTACGAATTTGCCTATTGAATGGTGGGTTCAGTTGTTCACATTGTGGGTTCATTTGATTGCATGTTTTGGACTCTTTGTCAGGGAGTGCCGTGGGCACGAGCCACCTACTAGTATATTTAAATCTTTCAAAAGCCTCTAGGGCTTTGTAATGTTCTAGTCCTCATAAATGGTTCCCTCAGACAAGTTATATACTTGTTACCTTTTTCTTAGAAGTTATATACTTGTTATTACATGTTTAGATTTCTTAGTTTGAGATCTGTCCAAATTTTGTTGAAGCCTAATTATTTGTGGCTTTTTTATAGCTTGGATGATCTTCCAAGTTCCAATTTCCTATTTCACTTTTTCCTTGAATACCTTCTCTGTCCGGAAAAGACTATTACTTAACTATTGATAATTATACCAAGTCCACCATCAACATTGCCATCTATAAGGCATAATTTTTTTTGCATTTTCTTACTGTTTGCAACGATTCAAAATCGTTTCAACAATATGAACCGCTTCAAATTTCACATTTGAAACGGATCAAAACCGTTTCACAAATTTTCAAAACATTGCAGAATTATATTTTGCAACGGTTTAGAACCGTTGCTTTGTTTTAAATAATTCATAATTATGACAAACCATAAGTCAGAAACGGTTTACAACCGTTGCATTACAATCATTTGCAATGGTTTTGCACCGTTTCTTAATTTTAAATGATTTATAACTGTGACGAAACATGGTTTAAAACGGTTCAAAACCGTTGCATAATTACATTTTGAGATAGTTTTGAGCCATTGCTAATAGAAATGTTTCAAAACCGTTGCAATGTAAACTACCACAACAGTTTAAAACCGTTTCTATTTTATATTTTGCAACGGTTTTGAACCGTTTCAAGACTTGAAACGGTTCAAAACCGTTGCAAAAATGTTTATTCCCATGTGGAATTCAGAATGAAACAGGTTTGAGCCGTTGCAATTTAATTTGAAACACCACTTTTTGCAACGGTTTGAAGCCGTTTCAAATTAGTTTCACAACGGTCCAAAACCGTTGCAAATAGGCAATTTTGGTGTAGTGTCCCTCCACAATCTCCATTGATCTCGTTTCTTCGTCTTCTCTTTATCAAAAAAAAATATAAAAAAGAAAAAAAAAAAAAAAAAGGAAGATAGAAGAAGAAGAAGGAAGAGGATAGGGATCGCCCCTACCTGATCACCGCCCAGCCTCCCTCCACGACCTGCAACTTCGAGTTGCAGGTCTGAAACTAGCCCGTGCCTTCACCTCCTCAACCACCAAAGGAGCAACTTGCTCCCCCTTGTGCGCCAGCCACCGGAACCGTTAGCTAGACCTACAACTCTGGCAGGTTGTCGGTTTGGCCAGCAACTCTCCCGACTTGCAGGCGCTGCCCTCATCCTCCCAACTCCTCTTCATCCGCCTACCATTTCCAATCCCAGCCGCTTTCTACACTGGTCCTCCTCCATAAAGAAGATCAAAGAAAAAAAAAGAGAGAAGAAAAGAAGAAAAAGAAGAAAAGAAAACAGAAGGGAGGAGAACGTACCTCCACCATTACCAATTAGTGTGACATGTGGCTCACATCACGGACCAACGGTATGATCCACGTTGCACACTCTTAAAGAACCACTGACTGTATGGATGTTGGGATCATGTGGCAGATGAGGCAATGGAACTAAAGAGGTCCACCTGTTGGCCCACCTTACCTAGTCCCTCCCATGTTGCAAGTTTCAGCTCAATTGCCAAATTCTGGGTATGACAATACCTAGGAATGTTGACAACTCATGAGCCAAACATTCAGGGGTAGCATGCACTTTGTCAAGCACTTTGCATGATCTGCAATGTTGACAAACCATGTTGCAAGTGGGCACAAACAATACCAGTTTCAAGAGAAACCATTGCAATTGGATTCCAATAATGATAGTGAATGTGGTAGATCAGATGTTTCAAACTTCTGATTGGGTGATTCTTTAGTCATTTCAGGAAGCCAATGAATGGTGGATTTCAAGCTTCTAGCCCCTACATGTGCACCTAGGTAGTGAATGATATGTATTTGTTCGGTGATCACCCTCCAATTTACACAGATGACGAATTTGCCTATTGAATGGTGGGTTCAGTTGTTCACATTGTGGATTCATTTGTTTGCATGTTTTGGACTCTTTGTCGGGGAGTGCCGTGGGCACGAGCCACCCACTAGTATATTTAAATCTTTCAAAAGCCTCTTGGGCTTTGTAATGTTCTTGTCCTCATAAATGGTTCCCTCAGACAAGTTATATACTTGTTACCTTTTTCTTATAAGTTATATACTAGTTATTACATGTTTAGATATCTTAGTTTGAGATCTGTCCAAATTTTGTTGAAGCCTAATTATTTGTGGCTTTTTTATAGCTTGGATGATCTTCCAAGTTCCAATTTCCTATTTCACTTTTGCCTTAAATACCTTCTCTGTCCGGAAATGACTATTACTTAACTATTATTAATTATACCAGGTCAACCATCAACATTGTCATCTATAAGGCATAATTTTTTTTTGCATTTTCTTACCGTTGCAACGGTTCAAAACCGTTTCAATAATATCAACCGCTTCAAATTTCACATTTGAAACGGATCAAAACCATTTCATAAATTTTCAAAACATTGCAGAATTATATTTTCCAACGATTTAGAACCGTTGCTTAGTTTTAAATAATTCATAATTGTGACAAACCATAAGTCAGAAACGGTTTACAACCGTTGCATTACAATCATTTGCAATGGTCTTGCACCGTTTCTTAATTTTAAATGATTTATAACTGTGACTAAACATGGTCTAAATCGGTTCAAAACCGTTGCATAATTATATTTTGAGACGATTTTGAGCCGTTGCTAATAGAAACGGTTCAAAACCGTTGCAATGTAAACTACCGCAACAGTTTAAAACCGTTTTTATTTTATATTTTGCAACGGTTTTGAACCGTGTCAAGAACCATTTCTATTTTATATTTTGCAATGGTTTTGAACCTTTTCAAGACTTGAAACGGTTCAAAACCGTTGCAAAAATATTTATTCCCATGTGGAATTCAGAATGAAACGGGTTTGAGCCGTTGCAATTTAATTTGAAACGCCATTTTTTGCAACGGTTTTTAAGCCGTTTCAAATTTGTTTCACAACGGTCCAAAACCGTTGCAAATAGGCAATTTTGGTGTAGTGTCCCTCCACAATCTCCATTGATCTCGTTTCTTCGTCTTCTCTTTATAAAAAAAAATGCCGAAAAGAAAAACAAAGAAAAAAGAAAAAGAAATAAGAAGATAGAAGAAGAAGAAGGAAGAGGATAGGATCGCCCCTACCTGATCACCGCGCAGCCTCCCTCCACGACCTGCAACTTCGAGTTGCAGGTCTGAAACTGCCCCTGCCTTCACCTCCTCAACCACCAAAGGAGCAACTTGCTCCCCCTTGTGCGCCAGCCACCGGAACCGTTAGCTAGACCTGCAACTCTGGCAGTTGCCGGTTTGGCCTGCAACTCTCCCGACTTGCAGGCGCTGCCCTCATCCTCCCAACTCCTCTTCATCCGCCTACTGGTATTTAGGATTTTTCCGCGTCGTTGGTTACGGAAACCCTAATTCAACACATTTTTAATTAATCCGAGACTTTTAACCTGTAGAATGAGCAATTTTGCACAGTGGCTTGTGTCGGATGTCGATCCGCACTCAGGATTAGTCGGATTAGCGCGAATAAGAACATAAAATGACAGATAATATACAAGAGAAACATGGAAGGATGAGAATGGCGAGTCGAGATTAAAAACACATCCAAGAGATCCAGAAAATACTAAAATCATCAAAATCAAATTGCATTAATTAAACTGTTGCTTACATGAAATAAATGACAGAAATAAATAAAGCGGTAAATCTATTCTAGAAAGCATGTAAGAAAGCATGTAAAGAGAACTTTTAGAGACAGAGGAAGAAGGTAGAGAGAGATTTTTCACACCTCGGTCGTTTACCGGCCGACAAGGTAGAGGTGAGAGAAAAACTCACCCTCTTGCATTCACCGAACGGAGTTGGCGGTGCAAAAAGGCGATCAGCCTGGGGAATCTTTGGATCGAAAACTTACTAATGATCAGATCGGATTTGATCACGAGAATGACCGAATGAGTGGTTTGGCCCGGTGAGTGTTTCAGCTCGGGGAGATCAGCCAGAGGATGTATGTGGTGCTTCTGTCAAATGGATGAAGATGATCACGAGCTCTAGGAGGAAGTGTTGCACTATCGCCCAAGAGAAGAGGAATCTGTATCTTGTTAGCATGGAAGAGGCACTAGGAGACGATTGAGCATGGTCTGGTGGAGCAATCATGGATTGTTGTGCTTGGTGTGGAGAGGTGCTCCAGCATGAGAGGGGGAGATGACTTGAATGTTGTGCACGTGCGGGTTCAGGTTGATGATGGCGCAACAATGGAGAGAGGCACCCCGTGAACAGCAAGAGCTGATAAGATGTTGGCCGGAGTTGCTGGTTTGAGTAGTAGCGAACAGGGAGGAGATCAATGGGAAGGAGGGAAGCATGCACACTGGCCCGAACCCGTGAAGATCAGGAGGGTAGCACGGTTGCTGCTCTTGGTTCTTGCTAGAGATG
>JASUTR010000047.1:0-77285 GCA_035048495.1 Euptelea pleiosperma
TTCCATTACTATTGTTTCAACAATTTGGAGTGTTGGAACAAGATTCTGACGGTGGAAACAAGTTAGCTCCATCCGTGCGTCAACGTCTCAAATTGGACTCAGTTTGTGTGTTATTCCGAGGCCTATAACTTTGGACTTTTCGCAACCGGACCTCGTAATTGGACTCAAACTCTTCCATTACTATTGTTTCAACAGATTTTAATTGTTGGAACAAGATTTGGGACAGTCGAAACAAGTTAACTCCATCCGTGCGTCAACGTCTCAAATTGGACTCAGTTTGGTGTTACATTCCGAAGCCTATAACTTCTGACTTTTTCGCAACCAGACCTCGTAATTGGACTCAAACTCTTCCATTACTATTGTTTCAACATATTTGAAGTGTTGGAACAAGATACGGGACAGTCGAAACAAGTTAGCTCCATCCGTGCGTCAACGTCTTTAAATTGGACTCAGTTTGTGTGTTATATTCCGAAGCCTATAACTTGTGACTTTTTCGCAACCAGACCTCGTAATTGGACTCAAACTCTTCCATCACTATTGTTTCAACACATTTGAAGTGTTGAACAAGATTCGTGACAGTCGAAACAAGTTAGCTCCATCCGTGCGTCAACGTCTCAAATTGGACTCAGTTTGTGTGTTTACATTCCGAAGCCTATAACTTGTGACTTTTGCAACCAGACCTCGTAATTGGACTCAAACTCTTCCATCACTATTGTTTCAACACATTTGAAGTGTTGGAACAAGATTCGGACAGTCGAAACAAGTTACTCCATCCGTGCGTCAACGTCTCAAATTGGACTCAGTTTGTGTCTTACATTCCGAAGCCTATAACTTCTGACTTTCGCAACCAGAACCTCGTAATTGGACTCAAACTCTTCCATCACTATTGTTTCAACACATTTGAAGTGTTGGAACAAGATTCGGACAGTCGAAACAAGTTAGCTCCATCCGTGCGTCAATGTCTTTAAATTGGACTCAGTTTGTGTTTAATATTCCGAAGCCTATAACTTGACTTTTTCGCAACCAGAACCTCGTAATTGGACTCAAACTCTTCCATCACTATTGTTTCAACACATTTGAAGTGTTGGAACAAGATTCGTGACAGTCAAACAAGTTACTCCATCCGTGCGTCAACGTCTCAAATTGGACTCAGTTTGTGTTTAAATTCCGAAGCCTATAACTTGTGACTTTTTCGCAACCAGACCTCGTAATTGGACTCAAACTCTTCCATCACTATTGTTTCAACACATTGGTGTTGGAACAAGATTCGTGACGTGAAACAAGTTACTCCATCCGTGCGTCAACGTCTCAATTGGACTCAGTTTGTGTGTTATATTCCGAAGCCTATAACTTGTGGACTTTTTCGCAACCGACCTCGTAATTGGACTCAAACTCTTCCATTACTATTGTTTCAACACATTTGATGTGTTGGAACAAGATTCGTGACGTCGAAACAAGTTAGCTCCATCCGTGCGTCAATGTCTCAATTGGACTCAGTTTGGTGTTTATTCCGAAGCCTATAACTTGTACTTTTTCGCAACCGACCTCGTAATTGGACTCAAACTCTTCCATTACTATTGTTTCAACACATTTGATGTTTGGAACAAGATTCGTGACAGTCGAAACAAGTTAGCTCCATCCGTGCGTCAACGTCTCAAATTGGACTCAGTTTGTGTGTTATATTCCGAAGCCTATAACTTGTGACTTTTTCGCAACCAGACCTCGTAATTGGACTCAAACTCTTCCATCACTATTGTTTCAACACATTTGAAGTGTTGGAACAAGATTCGTGACAGTCGAAACAAGTTACTCCATCCGTGCGTCAACGTCTCAAATTGGACTCAGTTTGTGTGTTACATTCCGAAGCCTATAACTTGTGACTTTTGCGCAACCAGACCTCGTAATTGGACTCAAACTCTTCCATCACTATTGTTTCAACACATTTGAAGTGTTGGAACAAGATTCGTGACAGTCGAAACAAGTTAGCTCCATCCGTGCGTCAACGTCTTTATTGGACTCAGTTTGGTGTTACATTCGAAGCCTATAACTTTGACTTTTCGCAACCGACCTCGTAATTGGACTCAAACTCTTCCGTCACTATTGTTTCAACACATTTGAAGTGTTGGAACAAGATTCGTGACAGTCAAACAAGTTAGCTCCATCCGTGCGTCAACGTCTCAAATTGGACTCAGTTTGTGTGTACATTCCGAAGCCTATAACTTGTGACTTTTTCGCAACCAGACCTCGTAATTGGACTCAAACTCTTCCATCACTATTGTTTCAACACATTGAAGTGTTGGAACAAGATTCGTGACAGTCGAAACAAGTTAGCTCCATCCGTGCGTCAACGTCTCAAATTGGACTCAGTTTGTGTCTTACATTCCGAAGCCTATAACTTGACTTTTTCGCAACCAGACCTCGTAATTGGACTCAAACTCTTCCATCACTATTGTTTCAACACATTTGAAGTGTTGGAACAAGATTCGGACAGTCGAAACAAGTTAGCTCCATCCGTGCGTCAACGTCTATTGGACTCAGTTTGTGTTTACATTCCGAAGCCTATAAATTTGACTTTTTCGCAACCGAACCTCGTAATTGGACTCAAACTCTTCTCACTATTGTTTCAACACATTTGAAGTGTTGGAACAAGATTCGTGACAGTCGAAACAAGTTAGCTCCATCCGTGCGTCAACGTCTCAATTGGACACAGTTTGTGTGTACATTTCGAAGCCTATAACTTGTGACTTTTTCGCAACCGACCTCGTAATTGGACTCAAACTCTTCCATTACTATTGTTTCAACACATTTGAAGTGTTGGAACAAGATTCGTGATAGTCGAAACAAGTTAGCTCCATCCTGCGTCAACGTCTCAAATTGGACTCAGTTTGTGTGTTACATTCCGAAGCCTATAACTTGACTTTTTCGCAACCAGACCTCGTAATTGGACTCAAACTCTTCCATTACTATTGTTTCAACAGATTTAAGTGTTGGAACAAGATTTGGGACAGTCGAAACAAGTTACTCCATCCGTGCGTCAACGTCTCAAATTGGACTCAGTTTGTGTCTTACATTCCGAAGCCTATAACTTTGACTTTGCGCAACCAGACCTCGTAATTGGACTCAAACTCTTCCATTACTATTGTTTCAACAGATTTTAAGTGTTGGAACAAGATTTGGGACAGTCGAAACAAGTTAACTCCATCCGTGCGTCAACGTCTCAAATTGGACTCAGTTTGTGTGTTACATTCCGAAGCCTATAACTTTGACTTTTGCGCAACCAGACCTCGTAATTGGACTCAAACTCTTCCATTACTATTGTTTCAACAGATTTTAATGTTGGAACAAGATTTGGGACAGTCGAAACAAGTTAACTCCATCCGTGCGTCAACGTCTCAAATTGGACTCAGTTTGTGTTTACATTCCGAAGCCTATAACTTTGATTTTGCGCAACCAGACCTCGTAATTGGACTCAAACTCTTCCATTCACTATTGTTTCAACATATTTGAAGTGTTGGAACAAGATTTGGGACAGTCGAAACAAGTTAGCTCCATCCGTGCGTCAACGTCTCAATTGGACTCAGTTTGTGTTTACATTCCGAAGCCTATAACTTGTGACTTTTTCGCAACCAGACCTCGTAATTGGACTCAAACTCTTCCATCACTATTGTTTCAACACATTTGAAGTGTTGGAACAAGATTCGTGACAGTCGAAACAAGTTAGCTCCATCCGTGCGTCAACGTCTCAAATTGGACTCAGTTTGTGTTTATTCCGAAGCCTATAACTTGTGACTTTTTCGCAACCAGACCTCGTAATTGGACTCAAACTCTTCCATCACTATTGTTTCAACACATTTGAAGTGTTGGAACAAGATTCGTGATAGTCGAAACAAGTTAGCTCCATCCGTGCGTCAACGTCTCAAATTGGACTCAGTTTGTGTTACATTCCGAAGCCTATAACTTGTGACTTTTTCGCAAAGACCTCGTAATTGGACTCAAACTCTTCCATCACTATTGTTTCAACACATTGAAGTGTTGGAACAAGATTCGTGACAGTCGAAACAAGTTAGCTCCATCCGTGCGTCAACGTCTCAAATTGGACTCAGTTTGTGTTTACATTCCGAAGCCTATAACTTGTGACTTTTTCGCAACCAGACCTCGTAATTGGACTCAAACTCTTCCATCACTATTGTTTCAACACATTTGAAGTGTTGGAACAAGATTCGTGACAGTCGAAACAAGTTAGCTCCATCCGTGCGTCAATGTCTCAATTGGACTCAGTTTGTGTTTACATATCGAAGCCTATAACTTGTGACTTTTTCGCAACCAGACCTCGTAATTGGACTCAAACTCTTCCATCACTATTGTTTCAACACATTTGAAGTGTTGGAACAAGATTCGTGACAGTCGAAACAAGTTAGCTCCATCCGTGCGTCAATCTCAAATTGGACTCAGTTTGTGTTTACATTCCGAAGCCTATAACTTGTGACTTTTTCGCAACCAGACCTCGTAATTGGACTCAAACTCTTCCATCACTATTGTTTCAACACATTTGAAGTGTTGGAACAAGATTCGTGACAGTCGAAACAAGTTAGCTCCATCCGTGCGTCAACGTCTCAAATTGGACTCAGTTTGTGTGTTACATTCCGAAGCCTATAACTTGGACTTTTTCGCAACCGACCTCGTAATTGGACTCAAACTCTTCCATTACTATTGTTTCAACACATTTGAGTGTTGGAACAAGATTCGGACAGTCGAAACAAGTTAGCTCCATCCGTGCGTCAATGTCTTAATTGGACTCAGTTTGTTTACATTCCGAAGCCTATAACTTGTGACTTTTTCGCAACCGACCTCGTAATTGGACTCAAACTCTTCCATTACTATTGTTTCAACACATTTGAATGTTGGAACAAGATTCGTGACAGTCGAAACAAGTTAGCTCCATCCGTGCGTCAACGTCTCAAATTGGACTCAGTTTGTGTGTTATTCCGAAGCCTATAACTTGTGACTTTTTCGCAACCAGACCTCGTAATTGGACTCAAACTCTTCCATCACTATTGTTTCAACACATTTGAAGTGTTGGAACAAGATTCGTGACAGTCGAAACAAGTTACTCCATCCGTGCGTCAACGTCTCAAATTGGACTCAGTTTGTGTGTTACATTCCGAAGCCTATAACTTGTGACTTTTTCGCAACCAGACCTCGTAATTGGACTCAAACTCTTCCATCACTATTGTTTCAACACATTTGAAGTGTTGGAACAAGATTCGGGACAGTCGAAACAAGTTAGCTCCATCCGTGCGTCAATGTCTCATTGGACTCAGTTTGTGTGTTACATTACGAAGCCTATAACTTGTGACTTTTTCGCAACCGAACCTCGTAATTGGACTCAAACTCTTCCATCACTATTGTTTCAACACATTTGAAGTGTTGGAACAAGATTCGTGACAGTCGAAAACAAGTTAGCTCCATCCGTGCGTCAACGTCTCAAATTGGACTCAGTTTGTGTGTTAATATTCCGAAGCCTATAACTTGTGACTTTTTCGCAACCAGACCTCGTAATTGGACTCAAACTCTTCCATCACTATTGTTTCAACACATTTGAAGTGTTGGAACAAGATTCGTGACAGTCGAAACAAGTTAGCTCCATCCGTGCGTCAACGTCTAAATTGGACTCAGTTTGTGTGTTACATTCCGAAGCCTATAAATTGTGACTTTTTCGCAACCAGACCTCGTAATTGGACTCAAACTCTTCCATCACTATTGTTTCAACACATTTGAAGTGTTGGAACAAGATTCGGACAGTCGAAACAAGTTAGCTCCATCCGTGCGTCAACGTCTATTGGACTCAGTTTGTGTGTTACATTCCGAAGCCTATAAATTCTGACTTTTTCGCAACCAGACCTCGTAATTGGACTCAAACTCTTCCATTACTATTGTTTCAACACATTTGAAGTGTTGGAACAAGATTCGTGATAGTCGAAACAAGTTAGCTCAATCCGTGCGTCAACGTCTCAAATTGGACTCAGTTTGTGTGTTACATACCGAAGCCTATAACTTGTGACTTTTTCGCAACCAGACCTCGTAATTGGACTCAAACTCTTCCATTACTATTGTTTCAACCATTTGAAGTGTTGGAACAAGATTCGTGACAGTCGAAACAAGTTAGCTCCATCCGTGCGTCAACGTCTCAAATTGGACTCAGTTTGTGTGTTACATTCCGAAGCCTATAACTTGACTTTTTCGCAACCAGACCTCGTAATTGGACTCAAACTCTTCCATTACTATTGTTTCAACAGATTTTAAGTGTTGAAACAAGATTTGGGACAGTCGAAACAAGTTAGCTCCATCTGTGCGTCAACGTCTCAAATTGGACTCAGTTTGTGTGTTACATTCCGAAGCCTATAACTTTGACATTTGCGCAACCAGACCTCGTAATTGGACTCAAACTCTTCCATTACTATTGTTTCAAAGATTTTAATGTTGGAACAAGATTTGGGACAGTCGAAACAAGTTAACTCCATCCGTGCGTCAACGTCTCAAATTGGACTCAGTTTGTGTGTTACATTCCGAAGCCTATAACTTTGACTTTTGCGCAACCAGACCTCGTAATTGGACTCAAACTCTTCCATTACTATTGTTTCAACAGATTTTAATTGTTGGAACAAGATTTGGGACAGTCGAAACAAGTTAACTCCATCCGTGCGTCAACGTCTCAAATTGGACTCAGTTTGTGTTTACATTCCGAAGCCTATAACTTCTGACTTTTGCGCAACCAGACCTCGTAATTGGACTCAAACTCTTCCATTCACTATTGTTTCAACATATTTGAAGTGTTGGAACAAGATACGGGACAGTCGAACAAGTTAGCTCCATCCGTGCGTCAATCTCAAATTGGACTCAGTTTGTGTTTACATTCCGAAGCCTATAACTTGTGACTTTTTCGCAACCAGACCTCGTAATTGGACTCAAACTCTTCCATCACTATTGTTTCAACACATTTGAAGTGTTGGAACAAGATTCGTGACAGTCGAAACAAGTTAGCTCCATCCGTGCGTCAACGTCTCAAATTGGACTCAGTTTGTGTTACATTCCGAAGCCTATAACTTGTGACTTTTTCGCAACCAGACCTCGTAATTGGACTCAAACTCTTCCATCACTATTGTTTCAACACATTTGAAGTGTTGGAACAAGATTCGTGACAGTCGAAACAAGTTAGCTCCATCCGTGCGTCAACGTCTCAAATTGGACTCAGTTTGTGTTTACATTCCGAAGCCTATAACTTGTGACTTTTTCGCAACCAGACCTCGTAATTGGACTCAAACTCTTCCATCACTATTGTTTCAACACATTTGAAGTGTTGGAACAAGATTCGTGACAGTCGAAACAAGTTAGCTCCATCCGTGCGTCAACGTCTCAAATTGGACTCAGTTTGTGTGTTACATTCCGAAGCCTATAACTTGTGACTTTTTCGCAACCGACCTCGTAATTGGACTCAAACTCTTCCATTACTATTGTTTCAACACATTTGAAGTGTTGGAACAAGATTCGTGACAGTCAAACAAGTTAGCTCCATCCGTGCGTCAACGTCTCAAATTGGACTCAGTTTGTGTGTTACATATTCCGAAGCCTATAACTTGTGACTTTTTCGCAACCAGACCTCGTAATTGGACTCAAACTCTTCCATCACTATTGTTTCAACACATTTGAAGTGTTGGAACAAGATTCGTGACAGTCGAAACAAGTTAGCTCCATCCGTGCGTCAACGTCTCAAATTGGACTCAGTTTGTGTTTACATTCCGAAGCCTATAACTTGTGACTTTTGCGCAACCAGACCTCGTAATTGGACTCAAACTCTTCCATCACTATTGTTTCAACACATTTGAGTGTTGGAACAAGATTCGTGACGTCGAAACAAGTTAGCTCCATCCGTGCGTCAACGTCTCATATTGGACTCAGTTTGTGTGTTACATTCCGAAGCCTATAACTTGTGACTTTTTCGCAACCGACCTCGTAATTGGACTCAAACTCTTCCATTACTATTGTTTCAACACATTTGAAGTGTTGGAACAAGATTCGGACGTCGAAACAAGTTAGCTCCATCCGTGCGTCAACGTCTTAATTGGACTCAGTTTGGTGTTACATTCCGAAGCCTATAACTTGTGACTTTTTCGCAACCGGACCTCGTAATTGGACTCAAACTCTTCCATTACTATTGTTTCAACACATTTGAATGTTGGAACAAGATTCGTGATAGTCGAAACAAGTTAGCTCCATCCGTGCGTCAACGTCTCAAATTGGACTCAGTTTGTGTTATATTCCGAAGCCTATAACTTGTGACTTTTTCGCAACCAGACCTCGTAATTGGACTCAAACTCTTCCATCACTATTGTTTCAACACATTTGAAGTGTTGGAACAAGATTCGTGACAGTCGAAACAAGTTAGCTCCATCCGTGCGTCAACGTCTCAAATTGGACTCAGTTTGTGTTTACATTCCGAAGCCTATAACTTGTGACTTTTTCGCAACCAACCTCGTAATTGGACTCAAACTCTTCCATTACTATTGTTTCAACACATTTGAAGTGTTGGAACAAGATTCGGGACAGTCGAAACAAGTTAGCTCCATCCGTGCGTCAACGTCTCATTGGACTCAGTTTGTGTGTTACATTCCGAAGCCTATAACTTCTGACTTTTTCGCAACCAGACCTCGTAATTGGACTCAAACTCTTCCATACTATTGTTTCAACACATTTGAAGTGTTGGAACAAGATTCGTGACAGTCGAAACAAGTTAGCTCCATCCGTGCGTCAACGTCTCAATTGGACTCAGTTTGTGTGTTACATTCCGAAGCCTATAACTTGTGACTTTTTCGCAACCAGACCTCGTAATTGGACTCAAACTCTTCCATCTATTGTTTCAACACATATGAAGTGTTGGAACAAGATTCGTGACAGTCGAAACAAGTTAGCTCCATCCGTGCGTCAATGTCTAAATTGGACTCAGTTTGTGGTTTACATTCCGAAGCCTATAAATTTGACTTTTTCGCAACCAGACCTCGTAATTGGACTCAAACTCTTCCATCACTATTGTTTCAACACATTTGAAGTGTTGGAACAAGATTCGGACAGTCGAAACAAGTTAGCTCCATCCGTGCGTCAACGTCTCAAATTGGACTCAGTTTGTGTGTTACATTCCGAAGCCTATAACTGACTTTTTCGCAACCAGACCTCGTAATTGGACTCAAACTCTTCCATTACTATTGTTTCAACATTTGAAGTGTTGGAACAAGATTCGTGACAGTCGAAACAAGTTAGCTCCATCCGTGCGTCAACGTCTCAAATTGGACTCAGTTTGTGTGTACATATTCCGAAGCCTATAACTTGTGACTTTTTCGCAACCAGACCTCGTAATTGGACTCAAACTCTTCCATTACTATTGTTTCAACACATATTGAAGTTGGAACAAGATTCGTGACAGTCGAAACAAGTTAGCTCCATCCGTGCGTCAACGTCTCAAATTGGACTCAGTTTGTGTTTACATTCCGAAGCCTATAACTTTGACTTTTTCGCAACCAGACCTCGTAATTGGACTCAAACTCTTCCATTACTATTGTTTCAACAGATTTTAAGTGTTGGAACAAGATTTGGGACAGTCGAAACAAGTTAGCTCCATCCGTGCGTCAACGTCTCAAATTGGACTCAGTTTGTGTGTTACATTCCGAAGCCTATAACTTTGACTTTGCGCAACCAGACCTCGTAATTGGACTCAAACTCTTCCATTACTATTGTTTCAAAAGATTTTAATGTTGGAACAAGATTTGGGACAGTCGAAACAAGTTAACTCCATCCGTGCGTCAACGTCTCAAATAGGACTCAGTTTGTGTGTTACATTCCGAAGCCTATAACTTGTGACTTTTGCGCAACCAGACCTCGTAATTGGACTCAAACTCTTCCATTACTATTGTTTCAACAGATTTTAATGTTGGAACAAGATTTGGGACAGTCGAAACAAGTTAACTCCATCCGTGCGTCAACGTCTCAAATTGGACTCAGTTTGTGTTTACATTCCGAAGCCTATAACTTTGACTATTTGCGCAACCAGACCTCGTAATTGGACTCAAACTCTTCCATTCACTATTGTTTCAACATATTTGAAGTGTTGGAACAAGATTCGGACAGTCGTAAACAAGTTAGCTCCATCCGTGCTTCAACGTCTTTAAATTGGACTCAGTTTGTGTCTTACATTCCGAAGCCTATAACTTGTGACTTTTTCGCAACCGGACCTCGTAATTGGACTCAAACTCTTCCATCACTATTGTTTCAACACATTTGAAGTGTTGGAACAAGATTCGTGACAGTCGAAACAAGTTAGCTCCATCCGTGCGTCAACGTCTCAAATTGGACTCAGTTTGTGTGTTACATTCCGAAGCCTATAACTTGTGACTTTTTCGCAACCAGACCTCGTAATTGGACTCAAACTCTTCCATCACTATTGTTTCAACACATTTGAAGTGTTGGAACAAGATTCGTGACAGTCGAAAGAAGTTAGCTCCATCCGTGCGTCAATGTCTCAAATTGGACTCAGTTTGTGTGTTACATTCCGAAGCCTATAACTTGTGACTTTTGCGCAACCAGACCTCGTAATTGGACTCAAACTCTTCCATCACTATTGTTTCAACACATTTGAAGTTGGAACAAGATTCGTGACGTCGAAACAAGTTAGCTCCATCCGTGCGTCAACGTCTCAAATTGGACTCAGTTTGTGTGTTATATTCCGAAGCCTATAACTTGACTTTTGCAACCGACCTCGTAATTGGACTCAAACTCTTCCATTACTATTGTTTCAACACATTTGAAGTGTTGGAACAAGATTCGGGACAGTCGAAACAAGTTAGCTCCATCCGTGCGTCAACGTCTCAAATTGGACTCAGTTTGTGTGTTACATTCCGAAGCCTATAACTTTGACTTTTGCGCAACCAGACCTCGTAATTGGACTCAAACTCTTCCATTACTATTGTTTCAACAATTTGAAGTGTTGGAACAAGATTTGGGACAGTCGAAACAAGTTAGCTCCATCCGTGCGTCAACGTCTCAAATAGGACTCAGTTTGTGTTACATTCCGAAGCCTATAACTTGTGACTTTTGCAACCAGACCTCGTAATTGGACTCAAACTCTTCCATTACTATTGTTTCAACACATTTGAAGTGTTGGAACAAGATTCGTGACGTGGAAACAAGTTAGCTCCATCCGTGCGTCAACGTCTCAATTGGACTCAGTTTGTGTGTTATATTCCGAAGCCTATAACTTGGACTTTTTCGCAACCGGACCTCGTAATTGGACTCAAACTCTTCCATTACTATTGTTTCAACACATTTTAAGTGTTGGAACAAGATTTGGACAGTCGAAACAAGTTAGCTCCATCCGTGCTCAATGTCTTTAATTGGACTCAGTTTGTGTTTACATTCCGAAGCCTATAACTTGTGACTTTTTCGCAACCGGACCTCGTAATTGGACTCAAACTCTTCCATTACTATTGTTTCAACACATTTGGTGTTGGAACAAGATTCGTGACGTCGAAACAAGTTAGCTCCATCCGTGCGTCAACGTCTCATTGGACTCAGTTTGTGTTTATATTCCGAAGCCTATAACTTGGACTTTTTCGCAACCAGACCTCGTAATTGGACTCAAACTCTTCCATTACTATTGTTTCAACACATTTAATGTTGGAACAAGATTTGGGACAGTCGAAACAAGTTAACTCCATCCGTGCGTCAATGTCTCAAATTGGACTCAGTTTGGTGTTTACATTCCGAAGCCTATAACTTGACTTTTGCGCAACCAGACCTCGTAATTGGACTCAAACTCTTCCATTACTATTGTTTCAACAGATTTGAAGTGTTGGAACAAGATTTGGGACAGTCGAAACAAGTTAACTCCATCCGTGCGTCAATGTCATAATTGGACTCAGTTTGGGTGTTACATTCCGAAGCCTATAACTTGTGACTTTTTCGCAACCAGACCTCGTAATTGGACTCAAACTCTTCCATTACTATTGTTTCAACAATTTTAAGTGTTGAACAAGATTTGGGACAGTCGAAACAAGTTAGCTCCATCCGTGCGTCAATCTCAAATTGGACTCAGTTTGGTGTTACATTCCGAAGCCTATAACTTGTGACTTTTCGCAACCAGACCTCGTAATTGGACTCAAACTCTTCCATTACTATTGTTTCAACAAGATTTTAAGTGTTGGAACAAGATTTGGGACAGTCGAAACAAGTTAGCTCCATCCGTGCGTCAACGTCTCAAATTGGACTCAGTTTGTGTGTTACATTCCGAAGCCTATAACTTTGACTTTTGCGCAACCAGACCTCGTAATTGGACTCAAACTCTTCCATTACTATTGTTTCAACAAGATTTAAGTGTTGGAACAAGATTTGGGACAGTCGAAACAAGTTAGCTCCATCCGTGCGTCAACGTCTCAAATTGGACTCAGTTTGTGTGTTACATTCCGAAGCCTATAACTTGTGACTTTTGCGCAACCAGACCTCGTAATTGGACTCAAACTCTTCCATTACTATTGTTTCAACAGATTTGAATGTTGGAACAAGATTTGACAGTCGAAACAAGTTAACTCCATCCGTGCGTCAACGTCTCAAATTGGACTCAGTTTGTGTTACATTCCGAAGCCTATAACTTGTGACTTTTTCGCAACCAGACCTCGTAATTGGACTCAAACTCTTCCATTACTATTGTTTCAACACATTTGAAGTGTTGAACAAGATTCGTGACAGTCGAAACAAGTTAGCTCCATCCGTGCGTCAACGTCTCATAATTGGACTCAGTTTGTGTGTTTTATTCCGAAGCCTTAAATTGTGACTTTTCGCAACCAGACCTCGTAATTGGACTCAAACTCTTCCATTACTATTGTTTCAACAGATTTGAATGTTGGAACAAGATTCGGGACAGTCGAAACAAGTTACTCCATCCGTGCGTCAACGTCTCAAATTGGACTCAGTTTGTGTTTACATTCCGAAGCCTATAACTTGACTTTTTCGCAACCAGACCTCGTAATTGGACTCAAACTCTTCCATCTATTGTTTCAACATTTGAAGTGTTGGAACAAGATTCGGGACAGTCGAAACAAGTTAGCTCCATCCGTGCGTCAACGTCTCAAATTGGACTCAGTTTGTGTGTTACATATTCCGAAGCCTATAACTTGTGACTTTTCGCAACCAGACCTTGTAATTGGACTCAAACTCTTCCATCACTATTTTTTCAACACATATGAAGTGTTGGAACAAGATTCGTGACAGTCGAAACAAGTAGCTCCATCCGTGCGTCAACGTCTCAAATTGGACTCAGTTTGTGTTTACATTCCGAAGCCTATAACTTGTGACTTTTTCGCAACCGACCTTGTAATTGGACTCAAACTCTTCCATTACTATTGTTTCAACACATTGAAGTGTTGGAACAAGATTCGTCAGTCGAAACAAGTTAGCTCCATCCGTGCGTCAACGTCTCAAATTGGACTCAGTTTGTGTGTTATATTCCGAAGCCTATAACTTGACTTTTTCGCAACCGACCTCGTAATTGGACTCAAACTCTTCCATTACTATTGTTTCAACACATTTGAAGTGTTGGAACAAGATTCGTGACAGTCGAAACAAGTTAGCTCCATCCGTGCGTCAATGTCTCAATTGGACTCAGTTTGGTGTTACATTCCGAAGCCTATAACTTGTGACTTTTTCGCAACCGACCTCGTAATTGGACTCAAACTCTTCATTACTATTGTTTCAACACATTTGAAGTGTTGGAACAAGATTCGTGATAGTCGAAACAAGTTAGCTCCATCCGTGCGTCAATGTCTCAATTGGACTCAGTTTGTGTGTAATATTCCGAAGCCTATAACTTGTGACTTTTTCGCAACCGACCTCGTAATTGGACTCAAACTCTTCCATTACTATTGTTTCAACACATTTGAAGTGTTGGAACAAGATTCGTGATAGTCGAAACAAGTTAGCTCCATCCGTGCGTCAACGTCTCAAATTGGACTCAGTTTGTGTGTAATATTCCGAAGCCTATAACTTGTGACTTTTTCGCAACCAGACCTCGTAATTGGACTCAAACTCTTCCATCACTATTGTTTCAACACATATTGAAGTGTTGGAACAAGATTCGTGACAGTCGAAACAAGTTACTCCATCCGTGCGTCAACGTCTCAAATTGGACTCAGTTTGTGTGTTACATTCCGAAGCCTATAACTTGTGACTTTTCGCAACCAGACCTCGTAATTGGACTCAAACTTTCCATCACTATTGTTTCAACACATTTGAAGTGTTGGAACAAGATTCGGACAGTCGAAACAAGTTACTCCATCCGTGCGTCAACGTCTCATTGGACTCAGTTTGTGTGTTACATTACCGAAGCCTATAACTTGTGACTTTTTCGCAACCGACCTCGTAATTGGACTCAAACTCTTCCTTACTATTGTTTCAACACATTTGAAGTGTTGGAACAAGATTCGTGACAGTCGAAACAAGTTAGCTCCATCCGTGCGTCAACGTCTCAAATTGGACTCAGTTTGTGTGTTAATATCCGAAGCCTATAACTTGTGACTTTTTCGCAACCAGACCTCGTAATTGGACTCAAACTCTTCCATTACTATTGTTTCAACACATTTGAAGTGTTGGAACAAATTCGTGACAGTCGAAACAAGTTAACTCATCCGTGCGTCAACGTCTCAAATTGGACTCAGTTTGTGTTACATTCCGAAGCCTATAACTTGTGACTTTTTCGCAACCGACCTCGTAATTGGACTCAAACTCTTCCTTACTATTGTTTCAACACATTTGAAGTGTTGGAACAAGATTCGTGACAGTCGAAACAAGTTAGCTCCATCCGTGCGTCAACGTCTCAAATTGGACTCAGTTTGTGTTTACATTCCGAAGCCTATAACTTGTGATATTTGCGCAACCAGACCTCGTAATTGGACTCAAACTCTTCCTTACTATTGTTTCAACACATTTGAAGTGTTTGGAACAAGATTCGGACAGTCGAAACAAGTTAGCTCCATCCGTGCGTCAACGTCTCAAATTGGACTCAGTTTGTGTTTACATTCCGAAGCCTATAACTTGTGACTTTTGCGCAACCGACCTCGTAATTGGACTCAAACTCTTCCATTACTATTGTTTCAACATTTGGAATGTTGGAACAAGATTCGTGGACCGTGGAAACAAGTTAGCTCCATCCGTGCGTCAACGTCTCATATTGGACTCAGTTGTGTTTACATTCCGAAGCCTATAACTTGACTTTTTCGCAACCGACCTCGTAATTGGACTCAAACTCTTCCATTACTATTGTTTCAACAATTTAATGTTGGAACAAGATTGGGACAGTCGAAACAAGTTAGCTCCATCCGTGCGTCAACGTCTCAATTGGACTCAGTTTGTGTTTTACATTCCGAAGCCTATAACTTCTGACTTTTCGCAACCGACCTCGTAATTGGACTCAAACTCTTCCATTCACTATTGTTTCAACAATTTGAAGTGTTGGAACAAGATTCGGGACAGTCGAAACAAGTTAGCTCCATCCGTGCGTCAATGTCTTTAATTGGACTCAGTTTGTGTTTACATTCCGAAGCCTATAACTTGTGACTTTTTCGCAACCGACCTCGTAATTGGACTCAAACTCTTCCATTCTATTGTTTCAACACATTTGAGTGTTGGAACAAGATTCGTGACAGGTGAAACAAGTTAGCTCCATCCGTGCGTCAACGTCCATAATTGGACTCAGTTTGTGTGTTATATTCCGAGCCTATAACTTGGACTTTTTCGCAACCGGACCTCGTAATTGGACTCAAACTCTTCCATTACTATTGTTTCAACAGATTTAATGTTGGAACAAGATTTGGGACAGTCGAAACAAGTTAACTCCATCCGTGCGTCAACGTCTCAATTGGACTCAAGTTTGTGTTTACATTCCGAAGCCTATAACTTCTGACTTTTGCAACCAGACCTCGTAATTGGACTCAAACTCTTCCTTACTATTGTTTAACATATTTGAAGTGTTGGAACAAGATACGGACAGTCGAAACAAGTTAACTCCATCCGTGCGTCAATGTCTTTAATTGGACTCAGTTTGGGTGTTACATTCCGAAGCCTATAACTTGTGACTTTTTCGCAACCAGACCTCGTAATTGGACTCAAACTCTTCCATTACTATTGTTTCAACAGATTTTAAGTGTTGAAACAAAAGATTTGGGACAGTCGAAACAAGTTAGCTCCATCCGTGCGTCAATGTCTTTAATTGGACTCAGTTTGGGTGTTACATTCCGAAGCCTATAACTTGTGACTTTTTCGCAACCAGACCTCGTAATTGGACTCAAACTCTTCCATTACTATTGTTTCAACAGATTTTAAGTGTTGAAACAAGATTTGGGACAGTCGAAACAAGTTAGCTCCATCCGTGCGTCAACGTCTCAAATTGGACTCAGTTTGTGTGTTACATTCCGAAGCCTATAACTTTGACATTTGCGCAACCAGACCTCGTAATTGGACTCAAACTCTTCCATTACTATTGTTTCAACAGATTTTAATGTTGGAACAAGATTTGGGACAGTCGAAACAAGTTAACTCCATCCGTGCGTCAACGTCTCAAATTGGACTCAGTTTGGTGTTACATTCCGAAGCCTATAACTTTGACTTTTGCGCAACCAGACCTCGTAATTGGACTCAAACTCTTCCATTACTATTGTTTCAACGATTTTAATGTTGGAACAAGATTTGGGACAGTCGAAACAAGTTAACTCCATCCGTGCGTCAACGTCTCAAATTGGACTCAGTTTGTGTTTACATTCCGAAGCCTATAACTTGTGACTTTTGCGCAACCAGACCTCGTAATTGGACTCAAACTCTTCCTTCACTATTGTTTCAACAATTTGAAGTGTTGGAACAAGATTCGTGACAGTCGAAACAAGTTACTCCATCCGTGCGTCAACGTCTCAAATTGGACTCAGTTTGTGTCTTACATTCCGAAGCCTATAACTTTGACTTTTGCGCAACCAGACCTCGTAATTGGACTCAAACTTTCCATCACTATTGTTTCAACACATTTGAAGTGTTGGAACAAGATTCGTGACAGTCGAAACAAGTTAGCTCCATCCATGCGTCAACGTCTCAAATTGGACTCAGTTTGTGTCTTACATTCCGAAGCCTATAAATTATGACTTTTCGCAACCAGACCTCGTAATTGGACTCAAACTCTTCCATTACTATTGTTTCAACAGATTTTAAGTGTTGAAACAAGATTTGGGACAGTCGAAACATTAGCTCCATCCGTGCGTCAACGTCTCAAATTGGACTCAGTTTGTGTGTTACATTCCGAAGCCTATAACTTTTGACTTTGCGCAACCAGACCTCGTAATTGGACTCAAACTCTTCCATTACTATTGTTTCAAAGATTTTAAGTGTTGGAAACAAGATTTGGGACAGTCGAAACAAGTTAGCTCCATCCGTGCGTCAATGTCTTTAATTGGACTCAGTTTGGGTGTTACATTCCGAAGCCTATAACTTGTGACTTTTTCGCAACCAGACCTCGTAATTGGACTCAAACTCTTCCATTACTATTGTTTCAACAGATTTTAAGTGTTGAAACAAGATTTGGGACAGTCGAAACAAGTTAGCTCCATCCGTGCGTCAATGTCTTTAATTGGACTCAGTTTGGTGTTACATTCCGAAGCCTATAACTTGTGACTTTTTCGCAACCAGACCTCGTAATTGGACTCAAACTCTTCCATTACTATTGTTTCAACAGATTTTAAGTGTTGAAACAAGATTTGGGACATCGAAACAAGTTAGCTCCATCCGTGCGTCAACGTCTCAAATTGGACTCAGTTTGTGTGTTACATTCCGAAGCCTATAACTTTTGACATTTGCGCAACCAGACCTCGTAATTGGACTCAAACTCTTCCATTACTATTGTTTCAAAAGATTTTAAATGTTGGGACAGTCGAAACAAGTTATCTCCATCCGTGCGTCAACGTCTCAAATTGGACTCAGTTTGTGTGTTACATTCCGAAGCCTATAACTTGTGAGTTTTGCGCAACCAGACCTCGTAATTGGACTCAAACTCTTCCATTACTATTGTTTCAACAGATTTTAATTGTTGGAACAAGATTTGGGACAGTCCAAACAAGTTAACTCCATCCGTGCGTCAACGTCTCAAATTGGACTCAGTTTGTGTTTTACATTCCGAAGCCTATAACTTCTGACTTTTGCGCAACCAGACCTCGTAATTTGGACTCAAACTCTTCCTTCACTATTGTTTCAATATATTTGAAGTGTTGGAACAAGATTCGTGACAGTCGAAACAAGTTACTTCCATCCGTGCGTCAACGTCTCAAATTGGACTCAGTTTGTGTCTTACATTCCGAAGCCTATAACTTGTGACTTTTGCGCAACCAGACCTCGTAATTGGACTTAAACTTTTCCATCACTATTGTTTCAACACATTTGAAGTGTTGGAACAAGATTCGGGACAGTCGAAACAAGTTAGCTCCATCCGTGCATCAATGTCTTTATTTGGACACAGTTTGTGTGTTACATTACGAAGCCTATAACTTGTGACTTTTTCGCAACCGGACCTCGTAATTGGACTCAAACTCTTCCATTACTATTGTTTCAAACACATTTGAAGTGTTGGAACAAGATTCGTGATAGTCGAAACAAGTTAGCTCCATCCGTGCGTCAACGTCTCAAATTGGACTCAGTTTGTGTGTAATATTCCGAAGCCTATAACTTGTGACTTTTTCGCAACCAGACCTTGTAATTGGACTCAAACTCTTCCATCACTATTGTTTCAACACATATGAAGTGTTGGAATAAGATTCGTGACAGTCGAAACAAGGTAGCTGCATCCATGCGTCAACGTCTCAAATTGGACTCAATTTGTGTCTTACATTCCTAAGCCTATAACTTGTGACTTTTTCGCAACCGGACCTTGTAATTGGACTCAAACTCTTCAATTACTATTGTTTCAACACATTTGGAGTGTTGGAACAAGATTCGTCACGGTGGAAACAAGTTAGCTCCATCCGTGCGTCAACGTCTCATATTGGACTCAGTTTGTGTGTTATATTCCGAAGCCTATATCTTAGGACTTTTTCGCAACCGTACCTCGTAATTGGACTCAAACTCTTCCATTACTATTGTTTCAACACATTTGAAGTGTTGGAACAAGATTTGGGACAGTCGAAACAAGTTAACTCCATCCGTGCGTCAACGTCTCAAATTGGACTCAGTTTGTGTGTTACATTCCGAAGCCTATAACTTGTGACTTTTGCGCAACCAGACCTCGTAATTGGACTCAAACTCTTCCATTACTATTGTTTCAACAGATTTTAATTGTTGGAACAAGATTTGGGACAGTCGAAACAAGTTAACTCCATCCGTGCGTCAACGTCTCAAATTGGACTCAGTTTGTGTTTTACATTCCGAAGCCTATAACTTCTGACTTTTGCGCAACCAGACCTCGTAATTGGACTCAAACTCTTCCTTCACTATTGTTTCAATATATTTAAAGTGTTGGAACAAGATTCGTGACAGTCGAAAGAAGTTACTTCCATCCGTGCGTCAACGTCTCAAATTGGACTCAGTTTGTGTCTTACATTCCGAAGCCTATAACTTGTGACTTTTGCGCAACCAGACCTCGTAATTGGACTTAAACTTTTCCATCACTATTGTTTCAACACATTTGAAGTGTTGGAACAAGATTCGGGACAGTCGAAACAAGTTAGCTCCATCCGTGCATCAATGTCTTTATTTGGACACAGTTTGTGTGTTACATTACGAAGCCTATAACTTGTGACTTTTTCGCTACCGGACCTCGTAATTGGACTCAAACTCTTCCATTACTATTGTTTCAACACATTTGAAGTGTTGGAACAAGATTCGTGATAGTCGAAACAAGTTAGCTCCATCCGTGCGTCAACGTCTCAAATTGGACTCAGTTTGTGTGTAATATTCCGAAGCCTATAACTTGTGACTTTTTCGCAGCCAGACCTCGTAATTGGACTCAAACTCTTCCATCACTATTGTTTCAACACATATGAAGTGTTGGAATAAGATTCGTGACAGTCGAAACAAGGTAGCTGCATCCATGCGTCAACGTCTCAAATTGGACTCAATTTGTGTCTTACATTCCTCAGCCTATAACTTGTGACTTTTTCGCAACCGGACCTCGTAATTGGACTCAAACTCTTCAATTACTATTGTTTCAACACATTTGGAGTGTTGGAACAAGATTCGTCACGGTGGAAACAAGTTAGCTCCATCCGTGCGTCAACGTCTCATATTGGACTCAGTTTGTGTGTTATATTCCGAAGCCTATAACTTAGGACTTTTTCGCAACCGTACCTCGTAATTGGACTCAAACTCTTTCATTACTATTGTTTCAACACATTTGAAGTGTTGGAACAAGATTCGGGACAGTCGAAACAAGTTAGCTCCATCCGTGCGTCAATGTCTTTAATTGGACTCAGTTTGGGTGTTACATTCCGAAGCCTATAACTTGTGACTTTTTCGCAACCGGACCTCGTAATTGGACTCGAACTCTTCCATTACTTTTGTTTCAACACATTTGAAGTGTTGGAACAAGATTCGTGATAGTCGAAACAAGTTAGCTCCATCCGTGCGTCAACGTCTCAAATTGGACTCAATTTGTGTGTAATATTCCGAAGCCTATAACTTGTGACTTTTTCGGAACCGGACCTCGTAATTGGACTCAAACTCTTCCATTACTATTGTTTCAACACATTTGAAGTGTTGGAACAAGATTCGTGATAGTCAAAACAAGTTAGCTCCATCCGTGCGTCAACGTCTCAAATTGGACTCAGTTTGTGTGTAATATTCCGAAGCCTATAACTTGTGACTTTTTCGCAACCAGACCTCGTAATTGGACTCAAACTCTTCCATCACTATTGTTTCAACACATATGAAGTGTTGGAACAAGATTCGTGACAGTCGAAACAAGTTACTTCCATCCGTGCGTCAATGTCTCAAATTGGACTCAGTTTGTGTCTTACATTCCGAAGCCTATAACTTGTGACTTTTGCGCAACCAGACCTCGTAATTGGACTCAAACTTTTCCATCACTATTGTTTCAACACATTTGGAGTGTTGGAACAAGATTCGTGACGGTGGAAACAAGTTAGCTCCATCCGTGCGTCAACGTCTCATATTGGACTCAGTTTGTGTGTTATATTCCGAAGCCTATAACTTGGGACTTTTTCGCAACCGTACCTCGTAATTGGACTCAAACTCTTCCATTACTATTGTTTCAACACATTTGAAGTGTTGGAACAAGATTCGGGACAGTCGAAACAAGTTAGCTCCATCCGTGCGTCAATGTCTTTAATTGGACTCAGTTTGGGTGTTACATTCCGAAGCCTATAACTTGTGACTTTTTCGCAACCGACCTCGTAATTGGACTCGAACTCTTCCATTACTATTGTTTCAACACATTTGAAGTGTTGGAACAAGATTCGTGATAGTCGAAACAAGTTAGCTCCATCCGTGCGTCAACGTCTCAAATTGGACTCAGTTTGTGTGTTATATTCCGAAGCCTATAACTTGTGACTTTTTCGCAACCAGACCTCGTAATTGGACTCAAACTCTTCCATCACTATTGTTTCAACACATATGAAGTGTTGGAACAAGATTCGTGACAGTCGAAACAAGTTACTTCCATCCGTGCGTCAACGTCTCAAATTGGACTCAGTTTGTGTCTTACATTCCGAAGCCTATAACTTGTGACTTTTGCGCAACCAGACCTCGTAATTGGACTCAAACTCTTCCATCACTATTGTTTCAACACATTTGAAGTGTTGGAACAAGATTCGGGACAGTCGAAACAAGTTAGCTCCATCCGTGCGTCAATGTCTTTATTTGGACACAGTTTGTGTGTTACATTACGAAGCCTATAACTTCTGACTTTTTCGCAACCGAACCTCGTAATTGGACTCAAACTCTTCCATCACTATTGTTTCAACACATATGAAGTGTTGGAACAAGATTCGTGACAGTCGAAACAAGGTAGCTCCATCCATGCGTCAACGTCTAAAATTGGACTCAGTTTGTGTCTTACATTCCGAAGCCTATAAATTATGACTTTTTCGCAACCAGACCTCGTAATTGGACTCAAACTCTTCCATTACTATTGTTTCAACAGATTTTAAGTGTTGAAACAAGATTTGGGACAGTCGAAACAAGTTAGCTCCATCCGTGCGTCAACGTCTCAAATTGGACTCAGTTTGTGTGTTACATTCCGAAGCCTATAACTTTTGACATTTGCGCAACCAGACCTCGTAATTGGACTCAAACCCTTCCATTACTATTGTTTCAAAAGATTTTAAATGTTGGGACAAGATTTGGGATAGTCGAAACAAGTTAACTCCATCCGTGCGTCAACGTCTCAAATAGGACTCAGTTTGTGTGTTACATTCCGAAGCCTATAACTTGTGACTTTTGCGCAACCAGACCTCGTAATTGGACTCAAACTCTTCCATTACTATTGTTTCAACAGATTTTAATTGTTGGAACAAGATTTGGGACAGTCGAAACAAGTTAACTCCATCCGTGCGTCAACGTCTCAAATTGGACTCAGTTTGTGTTTTACATTCCGAAGCCTATAACTTCTGATATTTGCGCAACCAGACCTCGTAATTGGACTCAAACTCTTCCTTCACTATTGTTTCAACATATTTGAAGTGTTGGAACAAGATACGGGACAGTCGTAACAAGTTAGCTCCATCCGTGCTTCAATGTCTTTAATTGGACTCAGTTTGTGTCTTACATTCCGAAGCCTATAACTTGTGACTTTTTCGCAACCGGACCTCGTAATTGGACTCAAACTCTTCCATTACTATTGTTTCAACACATTTGGAGTGTTGGAACAAGATTCGTGACGGTGGAAACAAGTTAGCTCCATCCGTGCGTCAACGTCTCATATTGGACTCAGTTTGTGTGTTATATTCCGAAGCCTATAACTTGGGACTTTTTTCGCAACCGGACCTCGTAATTGGACTCAAACTCTTCCATTACTATTGTTTCAACAGATTTTAATTGTTGGAACAAGATTTGGGACAGTCGAAACAAGTTAACTCCATCCGTGCGTCAACGTCTCAAATTGGACTCAGTTTGTGTTTTACATTCCGAAGCCTATAACTTCTGACTTTTGCGCAACCAGACCTCGTAATTGGACTCAAACTCTTCCTTCACTATTGTTTCAACATATTTGAAGTGTTGGAACAAGATACGGGACAGTCGAAACAAGTTAACTCCATCCGTGCGTCAATGTCTTTAATTGGACTCAGTTTGGGTGTTACATTCCGAAGCCTATAACTTGTGACTTTTTCGCAACCAGACCTCGTAATTGAACTCAAACTCTTCCATTACTATTGTTTCAACAGATTTTAAGTGTTGAAACAAGATTTGGGACAGTCGAAACAAGTTAGCTCCATCCGTGCGTCAATGTCTTTAATTGGACTCAGTTTGGGTGTTACATTCCGAAGCCTATAACTTGTGACTTTTTCGCAACCAGACCTCGTAATTGGACTCAAACTCTTCCATTACTATTGTTTCAACAGATTTTAAGTGTTGAAACAAGATTTGGGACAGTCGAAACAAGTTAGCTCCATCCGTGCGTCAACGTCTCAAATTGGACTCAGTTTGTGTGTTACATTCCGAAGCCTATAACTTTTGACATTTGCGCAACCAGACCTCGTAATTGGACTCAAACTCTTCCATTACTATTGTTTCAAAAGATTTTAAATGTTGGGACAGTCGAAACAAGTTATCTCCATCCGTGCGTCAACGTCTCAAATTGGACTCAGTTTGTGTGTTACATTCCGAAGCCTATAACTTGTGACTTTTGCGCAACCAGACCTCGTAATTGGACTCAAACTCTTCCATTACTATTGTTTCAACAGATTTTAATTGTTGGAACAAGATTTGGGACAGTCCAAACAAGTTAACTCCATCCGTGCGTCAACGTCTCAAATTGGACTCAGTTTGTGTTTTACATTCCGAAGCCTATAACTTCTGACTTTTGCGCAACCAGACCTCGTAATTGGACTCAAACTCTTCCTTCACTATTGTTTCAATATATTTGAAGTGTTGGAACAAGATTCGTGACAGTCGAAACAAGTTACTTCCATCCGTGCGTCAACGTCTCAAATTGGACTCAGTTTGTGTCTTACATTCCGAAGCCTATAACTTGTGACTTTTGCGCAACCAGACCTCGTAATTGGACTTAAACTTTTCCATCACTATTGTTTCAACACATTTGAAGTGTTGGAACAAGATTCGGGACAGTCGAAACAAGTTAGCTCCATCCGTGCATCAATGTCTTTATTTGGACACAGTTTGTGTGTTACATTACGAAGCCTATAACTTGTGACTTTTTCGCAACCGGACCTCGTAATTGGACTCAAACTCTTCCATTACTATTGTTTCAACACATTTGAAGTGTTGGAACAAGATTCGTGATAGTCGAAACAAGTTAGCTCCATCCGTGCGTCAACGTCTCAAATTGGACTCAGTTTGTGTGTAATATTCCGAAGCCTATAACTTGTGACTTTTTCGCAACCAGACCTTGTAATTGGACTCAAACTCTTCCATCACTATTGTTTCAACACATATGAAGTGTTGGAATAAGATTCGTGACAGTCGAAACAAGGTAGCTGCATCCATGCGTCAACGTCTCAAATTGGACTCAATTTGTGTCTTACATTCCTAAGCCTATAACTTGTGACTTTTTCGCAACCGGACCTCGTAATTGGACTCAAACTCTTCAATACTATTGTTTCAACACATTTGAGTGTTGGAACAAGATTCGTGACGGTGGAAACAAGTTAGCTCCATCCGTGCGTCAACGTCTCATATTGGACTCGGTTTGTGTGTTATATTCCGAAGCCTATATCTTAGGACTTTTTCGCAACCGTACCTCGTAATTGGACTCAAACTCTTCCATTACTATTGTTCCAACACATTTGAAGTGTTGGAACAAGATTCGGGACAGTCGAAACAAGTTAGCTCCATCCGTGCGTCAATGTCTTTAATTGGACTCAGTTTGGGTGTTACATTCCGAAGCCTATAACTTGTGACTTTTTCGCAACCGGACCTCGTAATTGGACTCGAACTCTTCCATTACTTTTGTTTCAACAAATTTGAAGTGTTGGAACAAGATTCGTGATAGTCGAAACAAGTTAGCTCCATCCGTGCGTCAATGTCTCAAATTGGACTCAGTTTGTGTGTAATATTCCGAAGCCTATAACTTGTGACTTTTTCGGAACCGGACCTCGTAATTGGACTCAAACTCTTCCATTACTATTGTTTCAACACATTTGAAGTCTTGGGAACAAGATTCGTGATAGTCAAAACAAGTTAGCTCCATCAGTGCGTCAACGTCTCAAATTGGACTCAGTTTGTGTGTAATATTCCGAAGCCTATAACTTGTGACTTTTTCGCAACCAGACCTCGTAATTGGACTCAAACTCTTTCATCACTATTGTTTCAACACATATGAAGTGTTGGAACAAGATTCGTGACAGTCGAAACAAGTTACTTCCATCCGTGCGTCAATGTCTCAAATTGGACTCAGTTTGTGTCTTACATTCCGAAGCCTATAACTTGTGACTTTTGCGCAACCAGACCTCGTAATTGGACTCATACTTTTCCATCACTATTGTTTCAACACATTTGGAGTGTTGGAACAAGATTCGGGATAGTCGAAACAAGTTAGCTCCATCCGTGCGTCAACGTCTCAAATTGGACTCAGTTTGTGTGTTATATTCCGAAGCCTATAACTTGTGACTTTTTCGCAACCAGACCTCGTAATTGGACTCAAACTCTTCCATCACTATTGTTTCAACACATATGAAGTGTTGGAACAAGATTCGTGACAGTCGAAACAAGTTACTTCCATCCGTGCGTCAACGTCTCAAATTGGACTCAGTTTGTATCTTACATTCCGAAGCCTATAACTTGTGACTTTTGCGCAACCAGACCTCGTAATTGGACTCAAACTCTTCCATTACTATTGTTTCAACACATTTGAAGTGTTGGAACAAGATTCGGGACAGTCGAAACAAGTTAGCTCCATCCGTGCGTCAATGTCTTTATTTGGACACAGTTTGTGTGTTACATTACGAAGCCTATAACTTCTGACTTTTTCGCAACCGAACCTCGTAATTGGACTCAAACTCTTCCATCACTATTGTTTCAACATATTTGAAGTGTTGGAACAAGATTCGTGACAGTCGAAACAAGTTAACTCCATCCGTGCGTCAATGTCTTTAATTGGACTCAGTTTGTGTCTTACATTCCGAAGCCTATAAATTATGACTTTTTCGCAACCGGACCTCGTAATTGGACTCAAACTCTTCCATTACTATTGTTTCAACAGATTTTAGGTGTTGAAACAAGATTTGGGACAGTCGAAACAAGTTAGCTCCATCCGTGCGTCAATGTCTTTAATTGGACTCAGTTTGGGTGTTAGATTCCGAAGCATATAACTTGTGACTTTTTCGCAACCAGACCTCGTAATTGGACTCAAACTCTTCCATTACTATTGTTTCAACAGATTTTAAGTGTTGAAACAAGATTTGGGACAGTAGAAACAAGTTAGCTCCATCCGTGCGTCAACGTCTCAAATTGGACTCAGTTTGTGTGTTACATTCCGAAGCCTATAACTTTTGACATTTGCGCAACCAGACCTCGTAATTGGACTCAAACTCTTCCATTACTATTGTTTCAAAAGATTTTAAATGTAGGAACAAGAATTGAGACAGTCGAAACAAGTTAACTCCATCCGTGCGTCAACGTCTCAAATTGGACTCAGTTTGTGTGTTACATTCCGAAGCCTATAACTTGTGACTTTTGCGCAACCAGACCTCGTAATTGGACTCAAACTCTTCCATTACTATTGTTTCAACAGATTTTAATTCTTGAAACAAGATTTGGGACAGTCGAAACAAGTTAGCTCCATCCGTGCGTCAACGTCTCAAATTGGACTCAGTTTGTGTGTTACATTCCGAAGCCTATAACTTTTGACATTTGCGCAACCAGACCTCGTAATTGGACTCAAACTCTTCCATTACTATTGTTTCAAAAGATTTTAAATGTTGGAACAAGATTTGGGATAGTCGAAACAAGTTAACTCCATCCGTGCGTCAACGTCTCAAATAGGACTCAGTTTGTGTGTTACATTCCGAAGCCTATAACTTGTGACTTTTGCGCAACCAGACCTCGTAATTGGACTCAAACTCTTCCATTACTATTGTTTCAACAGATTTTAATTGTTGGAACAAGATTTGGGACAGTCGAAACAAGTTAACTCCATCCGTGCGTCAACGTCTCAAATTGGACTCAGTTTGTGTTTTACATTCCGAAGCCTATAACTTCTGATATTTGCGCAACCAGACCTCGTAATTGGACTCAAACTCTTCCTTCACTATTGTTTCAACATATTTGAAGTGTTGGAACAAGATACGGGACAGTCGTAACAAGTTAGCTCCATCCGTGCTTCAATGTCTTTAATTGGACTCAGTTTGTGTCTTACATTCCGAAGCCTATAACTTGTGACTTTTTCGCAACCGGACCTCGTAATTGGACTCAAACTCTTCCATTACTATTGTTTCAACACATTTGGAGTGTTGGAACAAGATTCGTGACGGTGGAAACAAGTTAGCTCCATCCGTGCGTCAACGTCTCATATTGGACTCAGTTTGTGTGTTATATTCCGAAGCCTATAACTTGGGACTTTTTCGCAACCGGACCTCGTAATTGGACTCAAACTCTTCCATTACTATTGTTTCAACAGATTTTAATTGTTGGAACAAGATTTGGGACAGTCGAAACAAGTTAACTCCATCCGTGCGTCAACGTCTCAAATTGGACTCAGTTTGTGTTTTACATTCCGAAGCCTATAACTTCTGACTTTTGCGCAACCAGACCTCGTAATTGGACTCAAACTCTTCCTTCACTATTGTTTCAACATATTTGAAGTGTTGGAACAAGATACGGGACAGTCGAAACAAGTTAACTCCATCCGTGCGTCAATGTCTTTAATTGGACTCAGTTTGGGTGTTACATTCCGAAGCCTATAACTTGTGACTTTTTCGCAACCAGACCTCGTAATTGGACTCAAACTCTTCCATTACTATTGTTTCAACAGATTTTAAGTGTTGAAACAAGATTTGGGACAGTCGAAACAAGTTAGCTCCATCCGTGCGTCAATGTCTTTAATTGGACTCAGTTTGGTGTTACATTCCGAAGCCTATAACTTGTGACTTTTTCGCAACCAGACCTCGTAATTGGACTCAAACTCTTCCATTACTATTGTTTCAACAGATTTTAAGTGTTGAAACAAGATTTGGGACAGTCGAAACAAGTTAGCTCCATCCGTGCGTCAACGTCTCAAATTGGACTCAGTTTGTGTGTTACATTCCGAAGCCTATAACTTTTGACATTTGCGCAACCAGACCTCGTAATTGGACTCAAACTCTTCCATTACTATTGTTTCAAAAGATTTTAAATGTTGGGACAGTCGAAACAAGTTAACTCCATCCGTGCGTCAACGTCTCAAATTGGACTCAGTTTGTGTGTTACATTCCGAAGCCTATAACTTGTGACTTTTGCGCAACCAGACCTCGTAATTGGACTCAAACTCTTCCATTACTATTGTTTCAACAGATTTTAATTGTTGGAACAAGATTTGGGACAGTCCAAACAAGTTAACTCCATCCGTGCGTCAACGTCTCAAATTGGACTCAGTTTGTGTTTTACATTCCGAAGCCTATAACTTCTGACTTTTGCGCAACCAGACCTCGTAATTGGACTCAAACTCTTCCTTCACTATTGTTTCAATATATTTGAAGTGTTGGAACAAGATTCGTGACAGTCGAAACAAGTTACTTCCATCCGTGCGTCAACGTCTCAAATTGGACTCAGTTTGTGTGTAATATTCCGAAGCCTATAACTTGTGACTTTTTCGGAACCGGACCTCGTAATTGGACTCAAACTCTTCCTTCACTATTGTTTCAATATATTTGAAGTGTTGGAACAAGATTCGTGACGGTGGAAACAAGTTAGCTCCATCCGTGCGTCAACGTCTCATATTGGACTCAGTTTGTGTGTTATATTCCGAAGCCTATAACTTGGGACTTTTTCGCAACCGGACCTCGTAATTGGACTCAAACTCTTCCATTACTATTGTTTCAACAGATTTTAATTGTTGGAACAAGATTTGGGACAGTCCAAACAAGTTAACTCCATCCGTGCGTCAACGTCTCAAATTGGACTCAGTTTGTGTTTTACATTCCGAAGCCTATAACTTCTGACTTTTCCGCAACCAGACCTCGTAATTGGACTCAAACTCTTCCTTCACTATTGTTTCAATATATTTGAAGTGTTGGAACAAGATTCGTGACAGTCGAAACAAGTTACTTCCATCCGTGCGTCAACGTCTCAAATTGGACTCAGTTTGTGTCTTACATTCCGAAGCCTATAACTTGTGACTTTTGCGCAACCAGACCTCGTAATTGGACTTAAACTTTTCCATCACTATTGTTTCAACACATTTGAAGTGTTGGAACAAGATTCGGGACAGTCGAAACAAGTTAGCTCCATCCGTGCATCAATGTCTTTATTTGGACACAGTTTGTGTGTTACATTACGAAGCCTATAACTTGTGACTTTTTCGCAACCGACCTCGTAATTGGACTCAAACTCTTCCATTACTATTGTTTCAACACATTTGAAGTGTTGGAACAAGATTCGTGATAGTCGAAACAAGTTAGCTCCATCCGTGCGTCAACGTCTCAAATTGGACTCAGTTTGTGTGTAATATTCCGAAGCCTATAACTTGTGACTTTTTCGCAACCAGACCTTGTAATTGGACTCAAACTCTTCCATCACTATTGTTTCAACACATATGAAGTGTTGGAATAAGATTCGTGACAGTCGAAACAAGGTAGCTGCATCCATGCGTCAACGTCTCAAATTGGACTCAATTTGTGTCTTACATTCCTAAGCCTATAACTTGTGTCTTTTTCGCAACCGGACCTCGTAATTGGACTCAAACTCTTCAATTACTATTGTTTCAACACATTTGGAGTGTTGGAACAAGATTCGTCACGGTGGAAACAAGTTAGCTCCATCCGTGCGTCAACGTCTCATATTGGACTTAGTTTGTGTGTTATATTCCGAAGCCTATATCTTAGGACTTTTTCGCAACCGTACCTCGTAATTGGACTCAAACTCTTCCATTACTATTGTTTCAACACATTTGAAGAGTTGGAACAAGATTCGGGACAGTCGAAACAAGTTAGCTCCATCCGTGCGTCAATGTCTTTAATTGGACTCAGTTTGGGTGTTACATTCCGAAGCCTATAACTTGTGACTTTTTCGCAACCGGACCTCGTAATTGGACTCGAACTCTTCCATTACTTTTGTTTCAACACATTTGAAGTGTTGGAACAAGATTCGTGATAGTCGAAACAAGTTAGCTCCATCCGTGCGTCAATGTCTCAAATTGGACTCAGTTTGTGTGTAATATTCCGAAGCCTATAACTTGTGACTTTTTCGGAACCGGACCTCGTAATTGGAATCAAACTCTTCCATTACTATTGTTTCAACACATTTGAAGTGTTGGGAACAAGATTCGTGATAGTCAAAACAAGTTAGCTCCATCCGTGCGTCAACGTCTCAAATTGGACTCAGTTTGTGTGTAATATTCCGAAGCCTATAACTTGTGACTTTTTCGCAACCAGACCTCGTAATTGGACTCAAACTCTTCCATCACTATTGTTTCAACACATATGAAGTGTTGGAACAAGATTCGTGACAGTCGAAACAAGTTACTTCCATCCGTGCGTCAACGTCTCAAATTGGACTCAGTTTGTGTCTTACATTCCGAAGCCTATAACTTGTGACTTTTGCGCAACCAGACCTCGTAATTGGACTCAAACTTTTCCATCACTATTGTTTCAACACATTTGAAGTGTTGGAACAAGATTCGGGACAGTCGAAACAAGTTAGCTCCATCCGTGCATCAATGTCTTTATTTGGACACAGTTTGTGTGTTACATTACGAAGCCTATAACTTGTGACTTTTTCGCAACCGGACCTCGTAATTGGACTCAAACTCTTCCATTACTATTGTTTCAACACATTTGAAGTGTTGGAACAAGATTCGTGATAGTCGAAACAAGTTAACTCCATCCGTGCGTCAACGTCTCAAATTGGACTCAGTTTGTGTGTAATATTCCGAAGCCTATAACTTGTGACTTTTTCGTAACCAGACCTCGTAATTGGACTCAAACTCTTCCATCACTATTGTTTGAACACATATGAAGTGTTGGAATAAGATTCGTGACAGTCGAAACAAGGTAGCTGCATCCATGCGTCAACGTCTCAAATTGGACTCAGTTTGTGTCTTACATTCCTAAGCCTATAACTTGTGACTTTTTCGCAACCGGACCTCGTAATTGGACTCAAACTCTTCCATTACTATTGTTTCAACACATTTGGAGTGTTGGAACAAGATTCGTGACGGTGGAAACAAGTTAGCTCCATCCGTGCGTCAACGTCTCATATTGGACTCAGTTTGTGTGTTATATTCCGAAGCCTATAACTTGGGACTTTTTCGCAACCGGACCTCGTAATTGGACTCAAACTCTTCCATTACTATTGTTTCAACAGATTTTAATTGTTGGAACAAGATTTGGGACAGTCGAAACAAGTTAACTCCATCCGTGCGTCAACGTCTCAAATTGGACTCAGTTTGTGTTTTACATTCCGAAGCCTATAACTTGTGACTTTTTCGCAACCAGACCTCGTAATTGGACTCAAACTCTTCCTTCACTATTGTTTCAACATATTTGAAGTGTTGGAACAAGATACGGGACAGTCGAAACAAGTTAACTCCATCCGTGCGTCAATGTCTTTAATTGGACTCAGTTTGGATGTTACATTCCGAAGCCTATAACTTGTGACTTTTTCGCAACCAGACCTCGTAATTGGACTCAAACTCTTCCATTACTATTGTTTCAACAGATTTTAGGTGTTGAAACAAGATTTGGGACAGTCGAAACAAGTTAGCTCCATCCGTGCGTCAATGTCTTTAATTGGACTCAGTTTGGGTGTTACATTCCGAAGCATATAACTTGTGACTTTTTCGCAACCAGACCTCGTAATTGGACTCAAACTCTTCCATTACTATTGTTTCAACAGATTTTAAGTGTTGAAACAAGATTTGGGACAGTAGAAACAAGTTAGCGCCATCCGTGCGTCAACGTCTCAAATTGGACTCAGTTTGTGTGTTACATTCCGAAGCCTATAACTTTTGACATTTGCGCAACCAGACCTCGTAATTGGACTCAAACTCTTCCATTACTATTGTTTCAAAAGATTTTAAATGTTGGAACAAGATTTGAGACAGTCGAAACAAGTTAACTCCATCCGTGCGTCAACGTCTCAAATTGGACTCAGTTTGTGTGTTACATTCCGAAGCCTATAACTTGTGACTTTTGCGCAACCAGACCTCGTAATTGGACTCAAACTCTTCCATTACTATTGTTTCAACAGATTTTAATTGTTGGAACAAGATTTGGGACAGTCCAAACAAGTTAACTCCATCCGTGCGTCAACGTCTCAAATTGGACTCAGTTTGTGTTTTACATTCCGAAGCCTATAACTTCTGACTTTTGCGCAACCAGACCTCGTAATTGGACTCAAACTCTTCCTTCACTATTGTTTCAATATATTTGAAGTGTTGGAACAAGATTCGTGACAGTCGAAACAAGTTACTTCCATCCGTGCGTCAACGTCTCAAATTGGACTCAGTTTGTGTCTTACATTCCGAAGCCTATAACTTGTGACTTTTGCGCAACCAGACCTCGTAATTGGACTTAAACTTTTCCATCACTATTGTTTCAACACATTTGAAGTGTTGGAACAAGATTCGGGACAGTCGAAACAAGTTAGCTCCATCCGTGCATCAATGTCTTTATTTGGACACAGTTTGTGTGTTACATTACGAAGCCTATAACTTGTGACTTTTTCGCAACCGGACCTCGTAATTGGACTCAAACTCTTCCATTACTATTGTTTCAACACATTTGAAGTGTTGGAACAAGATTCGTGATAGTCGAAACAAGTTAGCTCCATCCGTGCGTCAACGTCTCAAATTGGACTCAGTTTGTGTGTAATATTCCGAAGCCTATAACTTGTGACTTTTTCGCAACCAGACCTCGTAATTGGACTCAAACTCTTCCATCACTATTGTTTCAACACATATGAAGTGTTGGAATAAGATTCGTGACAGTCAAAACAAGGTAGCTGCATCCATGCATCAACGTCTCAAATTGGACTCAATTTGTGTCTTACATTCCTCAGCCTATAACTTGTGACTTTTTCGCAACCGGACCTCGTAATTGGACTCAAACTCTTCAATTACTATTGTTTCAACACATTTGGAGTGTTGGAACAAGATTCGTCACGGTGGAAACAAGTTAGCTCCATCCGTGCGTCAACGTCTCATATTGGACTCAGTTTGTGTGTTATATTCCGAAGCCTATAACTTAGGACTTTTTCGCAACCGTACCTCGTAATTGGACTCAAACTCTTCCATTACTATTGTTTCAACACATTTGAAGTGTTGGAACAAGATTCGGGACAGTCGAAACAAGTTAGCTCCATCCGTGCGTCAATGTCTTTAATTGGACTCAGTTTGGGTGTTACATTCCGAAGCCTATAACTTGTGACTTTTTCGCAACCGGACCTCGTAATTGGACTCGAACTCTTCCATTACTTTTGTTTCAACACATTTGAAGTGTTGGAACAAGATTCGTGATAGTCGAAACAAGTTAGCTCCATCCGTGCGTCAACGTCTCAAATTGGACTCAATTTGTGTGTAATATTCCGAAGCCTATAACTTGTGACTTTTTCGGAACCGGACCTCGTAATTGGACTCAAACTCTTCCATTACTATTGTTTCAACACATTTGAAGTGTTGGAACAAGATTCGTGATAGTCAAAACAAGTTAGCTCCATCCGTGCGTCAACGTCTCAAATTGGACTCAGTTTGTGTTTAATATTCCGAAGCCTATAACTTGTGACTTTTTCGCAACCAGACCTCGTAATTGGACTCAAACTCTTCCATCACTATTGTTTCAACACATATGAAGTGTTGGAACAAGATTCGTGACAGTCGAAACAAGTTACTTCCATCCGTGCGTCAATGTCTCAAATTAGACTCAGTTTGTGTCTTACATTCCGAAGCCTATAACTTGTGACTTTTGCGCAACCAGACCTCGTAATTGGACTCAAACTTTTCCATCACTATTGTTTCAACACATTTGGAGTGTTGGAACAAGATTCGTGACGGTGGAAACAAGTTAGCTCCATCCGTGCGTCAACGTCTCATATTGGACTCAGTTTGTGTGTTATATTCCGAAGCCTATAACTTGGGACTTTTTCGCAACCGTACCTCGTAATTGGACTCAAACTCTTCCATTACTATTGTTTCAACACATTTGAAGTGTTGGAACAAGATTCGGGACAGTCGAAACAAGTTAGCTCCATCCGTGCGTCAATGTCTTTAATTCGACTCAGTTTGGGTGTTACATTTCGATGCCTATAACTTGTGACTTTTTCGCAACCGGACCTCGTAATTGGACTCGAACTCTTCCATTACTATTGTTTCAACACATTTGAAGTGTTGGAACAAGATTCGTGATAGTCGAAACAAGTTAGCTCCATCCGTGCGTCAACGTTTCAAATTGGACTCAGTTTGTGTGTTATATTCCGAAGCCTATAACTTGTGACTTTTTCGCAACCAGACCTCGTAATTGGACTCAAACTCTTCCATCACTATTGTTTCAACACATATGAAGTGTTGGAACAAGATTCGTGACAGTCGAAACAAGTTACTTCCATCCGTGCGTCAACGTCTCAAATTGGACTCAGTTTGTGTCTTACATTCCGAAGCCTATAACTTGTGACTTTTGCGCAACCAGACCTCGTAATTGGACTCAAACTCTTCCATCACTATTGTTTCAACACATTTGAAGTGTTGGAACAAGATTCGGGACAGTCGAAACAAGTTAGCTCCATCCGTGCGTCAATGTCTTTATTTGGACACAGTTTGTGTGTTACATTACGAAGCCTATAACTTCTGACTTTTTCGCAACCGAACCTCGTAATTGGACTCAAACTCTTCCGTTACTATTGTTTCAACACATTTGAAGTGTTGGAACAAGATTCGTGATAGTCAAAAAAAGTTAGCTCCATCCGTGCGTCAACGTCTCAAATTGGACTCAGTTTGTGTGTAATATTCCGAAGCCTATAACTTGTGACTTTTTCGCAACCAGACCTCGTAATTGGACTGAAACTTTTCCATCACTATTGTTTCAACACATATGAAGTGTTGGAACAAGATTCGTGACAGTCGAAACAAGGTAGCTCCATCCATGCGTCAACGTCACAAATTGGACTCAGTTTGTGTCTTACATTCCGAAGCCTATAAATTATGACTTTTTCGCAACCAGACCTCGTAATTGGACTCAAACTCTTCCATTACTATTGTTTCAACAGATTTTAAGTGTTGAAACAAGATTTGGGACAGTCGAAACAAGTTAGCTCCATCCGTGCGTCAACGTCTCAAATTGGACTCAGTTTGTGTGTTACATTCCGAAGCCTATAACTTTTGACATTTGCGCAACTAGACCTCGTAATTGGACTCAAACTCTTCCATTACTATTGTTTCAAAAGATTTTAAATGTTGGAACAAGATTTGGGATAGTCGAAACAAGTTAACTCCATCCGTGCGTCAACGTCTCAAATAGGACTCAGTTTGTGTGTTACATTCCGAAGCCTATAACTTGTGACTTTTGCGCAACCAGACCTCGTAATTGGACTCAAACTCTTCCATTACTATTGTTTCAACAGATTTTAATTGTTGGAACAAGATTTGGGACAGTCGAAACAAGTTAACTCCTTCCGTGCGTCAACGTCTCAAATTGGACTCAGTTTGTGTTTTACATTCCGAAGCCTATAACTTCTGACTTTTGCGCAACCAGACCTCGTAATTGGACTCAAACTCTTCCTTCACTATTGTTTCAACATATTTGAAGTGTTGGAACAAGATACGGGACAGTCGTAACAAGTTAGCTCCATCCGTGCTTCAATGTCTTTAATTGGACTCAGTTTGTGTCTTACATTCCGAAGCCTATAACTTGTGACATTTTCGCAACCGGACCTCGTAATTGGACTCAAACTCTTCCATTACTATTGTTTCAACACATTTGGAGTGTTGGAACAAGATTCGTGACGGTGGAAACAAGTTAGCTCCATCCGTGCGTCAACGTCTCATATTGGACTCAGTTTGTGTGTTATATTCCGAGGCCTATAACTTGGGACTTTTTCGCAACCGGACCTCGTAATTGGACTCAAACTCTTCCTTCACTATTGTTTCAACATATTTGAAGTGTTGGAACAAGATACGGGACAGTCGTAACAAGTTAGCTCCATCCGTGCTTCAATGTCTTTAATTGGACTCAGTTTGTGTCTTACATTCCGAAGCCTATAACTTGTGACTTTTTCGCAACCAGACCTCGTAATTGGACTCAAACTCTTCCATTACTATTGTTTCAACAGATTTTCAGTGTTGAAACAAGATTTGGGACAGTCGAAACAAGTTAGCTCCATCCGTGCGTCAATGTCTTTAATTGGACTCAGTTTGGGTGTTACATTCCGAAGCCTATAACTTGTGACTTTTTCGCAACCAGACCTCGTAATTGGACTCAAACTCTTCCATTACTATTGTTTCAACAGATTTTAAGTGTTGAAACCAGATTTGGGACAGTCGAAACAAGTTAGCTCCATCCGTGCGTCAACGTCTCAAATTGGACTCAGTTTGTGTTTTACATTCCGAAGCCTATAACTTTTGACATTTGCGCAACCAGACCTCGTAATTGGACTCAAACTCTTCCATTACTATTGTTTCAAAAGATTTTAAATGTTGGAACAAGATTTGAGACAGTCGAAACAAGTTAACTCCATCCGTGCGTCAACGTCTCAAATTGGACTCAGTTTGTGTGTTACATTCCGAAGCCTATAACTTGTGACTTTTGCGCAACCAGACCTCGTAATTGGACTCAAACTCTTCCATTACTATTGTTTCAACAGATTTTAATTGTTGGAACAAGATTTGGGACAGTCCAAACAAGTTAACTCCATCCGTGCGTCAACGTGTCAAATTGGACTCAGTTTGTGTTTTACATTCCGAAGCCTATAACTTCTGACTTTTGCGCAACCAGACCTCGTAATTGGACTCAAACTCTTCCTTCACTATTGTTTCAATATATTTGAAGTGTTGGAACAAGATTCGTGACAGTCGAAACAAGTTACTTCCATCCGTGCGTCAACGTCTCAAATTGGACTCAGTTTGTGTCTTACATTCCGAAGCCTATAACTTGTGACTTTTGCGCAACCAGACCTCGTAATTGGACTTAAACTTTTCCATCACTATTGTTTCAACACATTTGAAGTGTTGGAACAAGATTCGGGACAGTCGAAACAAGTTAGCTCCATCCGTGCATCAATGTCTTTATTTGGACACAGTTTGTGTGTTACATTACGAAGCCTATAACTTGTGACTTTTTCGCAACCGGACCTCGTAATTGGACTCAAACTCTTCCATTACTATTGTTTCAACACATTTGAAGTGTTGGAACAAGATTCGTGATAGTCGAAACAAGTTAGCTCCATCCGTGCGTCAACGTCTAAAATTGGACTCAGTTTGTGTGTAATATTCCGAAGCCTATAACTTGTGACTTTTTCGCAACCAGACCTTGTAATTGGACTCAAACTCTTCCATCACTATTGTTTCAACACATATGAAGTGTTGGAATAAGATTCGTGACAGTCGAAACAAGGTAGCTGCATCCATGCGTCAACGTCTCAAATTGGACTCAATTTGTGTCTTACATTCCTAAGCCTATAACTTGTGACTTTTTCGCAACCGGACCTCGTAATTGGACTCAAACTCTTCAATTACTATAGTTTCAACACATTTGGAGTGTTGGAACAAGATTCGTCACGGTGGAAACAAGTTAGCTCCATCCGTGCGTCAACGTCTCATATTGGACTCAGTTTGTGTGTTATATTCCGAAGCCTATATCTTAGGACTTTTTCGCAACCGTACCTCGTAATTGGACTCAAACTCTTCCATTACTATTGTTTCAACACATTTGAAGTGTTGGAACAAGATTCGGGACAGTCGAAACAAGTTAGCTCCATCCGTGCGTCAATGTCTTTAATTGGACTCAGTTTGGGTGTTACATTCCGAAGCCTATAACTTGTGACTTTTTCGCAACCGGACCTCGTAATTGGACTCGAACTCTTCCATTACTTTTGTTTCAACACATTTGAAGTGTTGGAACAAGATTCGTGATAGTCGAAACAAGTTAGCTCCATCCGTGCGTCAATGTCTCAAATTGGACTCAGTTTGTGTGTAATATTCCGAAGCCTATAACTTGTGACTTTTTCGGAACCGGACCTCGTAATTGGACTCAAACTCTTCCATTACTATTGTTTCAACACATTTGAAGTGTTGGAACAAGATTCGTGATAGTCAAAACAAGTTAGCTCCATCCGTGCGTCAACGTCTCAAATTGGACTCAGTTTGTGTGTAATATTCCGAAGCCTATAACTTGTGACTTTTTCGCAACCAGACCTCGTAATTGGACTCAAACTCTTCCATCACTATTGTTTCAACACATATGAAGTGTTGGAACAAGATTCGTGACAGTCGAAACAAGTTACTTCCATCCGTGCGTCAACGTCTCAAATTGGACTCAGTTTGTGTCTTACATTCCGAAGCCTATAACTTGTGACTTTTGCGCAACCAGACCTCGTAATTGGACTCAAACTTTTCCATCACTATTGTTTCAACACATTTGAAGTGTTGGAACAAGATTCGGGACAGTCGAAACTAGTTAGCTCCATCCGTGCATCAATGTCTTTATTTGGACACAGTTTGTGTGTTACATTACGAAGCCTATAACTTGTGACTTTTTCGCAACCGGACCTCGTAATTGGACTCAAACTCTTCCATTACTATTGTTTCAACACATTTGAAGTGTTGGAACAAGATTCGTGATAGTCGAAACAAGTTAACTCCATCCGTGCGTCAACGTCTCAAATTGGACTCAGTTTGTGTGTAATATTCCGAAGCCTATAACTTGTGACTTTTTCGTAACCAGACCTCGTAATTGGACTCAAACTCTTCCATCACTATTGTTTCAACACATATGAAGTGTTGGAATAAGATTCGTGACAGTCGAAACAAGGTAGCTGCATCCATGCGTCAACGTCTCAAATTGGACTCAATTTGTGTCTTACATTCCTAAGCCTATAACTTGTGACTTTTTCGCAACCGGACCTCGTAATTGGACTGAAACTCTTCCATTACTATTGTTTCAACACATTTGGAGTGTTGGAACAAGATTCGTGACGGTGGAAACAAGTTAGCTCCATCCGTGCGTCAACGTCTCATATTGGACTCAGTTTGTGTGTTATATTCCGAAGCCTATAACTTGGGACTTTTTCGCAACCGGACCTCGTAATTGGACTCAAACTCTTCCATTACTATTGTTTCAACAGATTTTAATTGTTGGAACAAGATTTGGGACAGTCGAAACAAGTTAACTCCATCCGTGCGTCAACGTCTCAAATTGGACTCAGTTTGTGTTTTACATTCCGAAGCCTATAACTTCTGACTTTTGCGCAACCAGACCTCGTAATTGGACTCAAACTCTTCCTTCACTATTGTTTCAACATATTTGAAGTGTTGGAACAAGATACGGGACAGTCGTAACAAGTTAGCTCCATCCGTGCTTCAATGTCTTTAATTGGACTCAGTTTGTGTCTTACATTCTGAAGCCTATAACTTGTGACTTTTTCGCAACCGGACCTCGTAATTGGACTCAAACTCTTCCATTACTATTGTTTCAACACATTTGGAGTGTTGGAACAAGATTCGTGACGGTGGAAACAAGTTAGCTCCATCCGTGCGTCAACGTCTCATATTGGACTCAGTTTGTGTGTTATATTCCGAGGCCTATAACTTGGGACTTTTTCGCAACCGGACCTCGTAATTGGACTCAAACTCTTCCATTACTATTGTTTCAACAGATTTTAATTGTTGGAACAAGATTTGGGACAGTCGAAACAAGTTAACTCCATCCGTGCGTCAACGTCTCAAATTGGACTCAGTTTGTGTTTTACATTCCGAAGCCTACAACTTCTGACTTTTGCGCAACCAGACCTCGTAATTGGACTCAAACTCTTCCTTCACTATTGTTTCAACATATTTGAAGTGTTGGAACAAGATACGGGACAGTCGAAACAAGTTAACTCCATCCGTGCCTCAATGTCTTTAATTGGACTCAGTTTGGGTGTTACATTCCGAAGCCAATAACTTGTGACTTTTTCGCAACCAGACCTCGTAATTGGACTCAAACTCTTCCATTACTATTGTTTCAACAGATTTTAAGTGTTGAAACAAGATTTGGGACAGTCGAAACAAGTTAGCTCCATCCGTGCGTCAATGTCTTTAATTGGACTCAGTTTGGGTGTTACATTCCGAAGCCTATAACTTGTGACTTTTTCGCAACCAGACCTCGTAATTGGACTCAAACTCTTCCATTACTATTGTTTCAACAGATTTTAAGTGTTGAAACCAGATTTGGGACAGTCGAAACAAGTTAGCTCCATCCGTGCGTCAACGTCTCAAATTGGACTCAGTTTGTGTTTTACATTCCGAAGCCTATAACTTTTGACATTTGCGCAACCAGACCTCGTAATTGGACTCAAACTCTTCCATTACTATTGTTTCAAAAGATTTTAAATGTTGGAACAAGATTTGAGACAGTCGAAACAAGTTAACTCCATCCGTGCGTCAACGTCTCAAATTGGACTCAGTTTGTGTGTTACATTCCGAAGCCTATAACTTGTGACTTTTGCGCAACCAGACCTCGTAATTGGACTCAAACTCTTCCATTACTATTGTTTCAACAGATTTTAATTGTTGGAACAAGATTTGGGACAGTCCAAACAAGTTAACTCCATCCGTGCGTCAACGTCTCAAATTGGACTCAGTTTGTGTTTTACATTCCGAAGCCTATAACTTCTGACTTTTGCGCAACCAGACCTCGTAATTGGACTCAAACTCTTCCTTCACTATTGTTTCAATATATTTGAAGTGTTGGAACAAGATTCGTGACAGTCGAAACAAGTTACTTCCATCCGTGCGTCAACGTCTCAAATTGGACTCAGTTTGTGTCTTACATTCCGAAGCCTATAACTTGTGACTTTTGCGCAACCAGACCTCGTAATTGGACTTAAACTTTTCCATCACTATTGTTTCAACACATTTGAAGTGTTGGAACAAGATTCGGGACAGTCGAAACAAGTTAGCTCCATCCGTGCATCAATGTCTTTATTTGGACACAGTTTGTGTGTTACATTACGAAGCCTATAACTTGTGACTTTTTCGCAACCGGACCTCGTAATTGGACTCAAACTCTTCCATTACTATTGTTTCAACACATTTGAAGTGTTGGAACAAGATTCGTGATAGTCGAAACAAGTTAGCTCCATCCGTGCGTCAACGTCTCAAATTGGACTCAGTTTGTGTGTAATATTCCGAAGCCTATAACTTGTGACTTTTTCGCAACCAGACCTTGTAATTGGACTCAAACTCTTCCATCACTATTGTTTCAACACATATGAAGTGTTGGAATAAGATTCGTGACAGTCGAAACAAGGTAGCTGCATCCATGCGTCAACGTCTCAAATTGGACTCAATTTGTGTCTTACATTCCTAAGCCTATAACTTGTGACTTTTTCGCAACCGGACCTCGTAATTGGACTCAAACTCTTCAATTACTATTGTTTCAACACATTTGGAGTGTTGGAACAAGATTCGTCATGGTGGAAACAAGTTAGCTCCATCCGTGCGTCAACGTCTCATATTGGACTCAGTTTGTGTGTTATATTCCGAAGCCTATATCTTAGGACTTTTTCGCAACCGTACCTCGTAATTGGACTCAAACTCTTCCATTACTATTGTTTCAACACATTTGAAGTGTTGGAACAAGATTCGGGACAGTCGAAACAAGTTAGCTCCATCCGTGCGTCAATGTCTTTAATTGGACTCAGTTTGGGTGTTACATTCCGAAGCCTATAACTTGTGACTTTTTCGCAACCGGACCTCGTAATTGGACTCGAACTCTTCCATTACTTTTGTTTCAACACATTTGAAGTGTTGGAACAAGATTCGGGACAGTCGAAACAAGTTAGCTCCATCCGTGCGTCAATGTCTTTAATTGGACTCAGTTTGGGTGTTACATTCCGAAGCCTATAACTTGTGACTTTTTCGCAACCGGACCTCGTAATTGGACTGAAACTCTTCCATTACTATTGTTTCAACACATTTGGAGTGTTGGAACAAGATTCGTGACGGTGGAAACAAGTTAGCTCCATCCGTGCGTCAACGTCTCATATTGGACTCAGTTTGTGTGTTATATTCCGAAGCCTATAACTTGGGACTTTTTCGCAACCGGACCTCGTAATTGGACTCAAACTCTTCCATTACTATTGTTTCAACAGATTTTAATTGTTGGAACAAGATTTGGGACAGTCGAAACAAGTTAACTCCATCCGTGCGTCAACGTCTCAAATTGGACTCAGTTTGTGTTTTACATTCCGAAGCCTATAACTTCTGACTTTTGCGCAACCAGACCTCGTAATTGGACTCAAACTCTTCCTTCACTATTGTTTCAACATATTTGAAGTGTTGGAACAAGATACGGGACAGTCGTAACAAGTTAGCTCCATCCGTGCTTCAATGTCTTTAATTGGACTCAGTTTGTGTCTTACATTCTGAAGCCTATAACTTGTGACTTTTTCGCAACCGGACCTCGTAATTGGACTCAAACTCTTCCATTACTATTGTTTCAACACATTTGGAGTGTTGGAACAAGATTCGTGACGGTGGAAACAAGTTAGCTCCATCCGTGCGTCAACGTCTCATATTGGACTCAGTTTGTGTGTTATATTCCGAGGCCTATAACTTGGGACTTTTTCGCAACCGGACCTCGTAATTGGACTCAAACTCTTCCATTACTATTGTTTCAACAGATTTTAATTGTTGGAACAAGATTTGGGACAGTCGAAACAAGTTAACTCCATCCGTGCGTCAACGTCTCAAATTGGACTCAGTTTGTGTTTTACATTCCGAAGCCTATAACTTCTGACTTTTGCGCAACCAGACCTCGTAATTGGACTCAAACTCTTCCTTCACTATTGTTTCAACATATTTGAAGTGTTGGAACAAGATACGGGACAGTCGAAACAAGTTAACTCCATCCGTGCCTCAATGTCTTTAATTGGACTCAGTTTGGGTGTTACATTCCGAAGCCTATAACTTGTGACTTTTTCGCAACCAGACCTCGTAATTGGACTCAAACTCTTCCATTACTATTGTTTCAACAGATTTTAAGTGTTGAAACAAGATTTGGGACAGTCGAAACAAGTTAGCTCCATCCGTGCGTCAATGTCTTTAATTGGACTCAGTTTGGGTGTTACATTCCGAAGCCTATAACTTGTGACTTTTTCGCAACCAGACCTCGTAATTGGACTCAAACTCTTCCATTACTATTGTTTCAACAGATTTTAAGTGTTGAAACCAGATTTGGGACAGTCGAAACAAGTTAGCTCCATCCGTGCGTCAACGTCTCAAATTGGACTCAGTTTGTGTTTTACATTCCGAAGCCTATAACTTTTGACATTTGCGCAACCAGACCTCGTAATTGGACTCAAACTCTTCCATTACTATTGTTTCAAAAGATTTTAAATGTTGGAACAAGATTTGAGACAGTCGAAACAAGTTAACTCCATCCGTGCGTCAACGTCTCAAATTGGACTCAGTTTGTGTGTTACATTCCGAAGCCTATAACTTGTGACTTTTGCGCAACCAGACCTCGTAATTGGACTCAAACTCTTCCATTACTATTGTTTCAACAGATTTTAATTGTTGGAACAAGATTTGGGACAGTCCAAACAAGTTAACTCCATCCGTGCGTCAACGTCTCAAATTGGACTCAGTTTGTGTGTTATATTCCGAAGCCTATAACTTGTGACTTTTTCGCAACCAGACCTCGTAATTGGACTCAAACTCTTCCATCACTATTGTTTCAACACATATGAAGTGTTGGAACAAGATTCGTGACAGTCGAAACAAGTTACTTCCATCCGTGCGTCAACGTCTCAAATTGGACTCAGTTTGTGTCTTACATTCCGAAGCCTATAACTTGTGACTTTTGCGCAACCAGACCTCGTAATTGGACTCAAACTCTTCCATCACTATTGTTTCAACACATTTGAAGTGTTGGAACAAGATTCGGGACAGTCGAAACAAGTTAGCTCCATCCGTGCGTCAATGTCTTTATTTGGACACAGTTTGTGTGTTACATTACGAAGCCTATAACTTCTGACTTTTTCGCAACCGAACCTCGTAATTGGACTCAAACTCTTCCGTTACTATTGTTTCAACACATTTGAAGTGTTGGAACAAGATTCGTGATAGTCAAAAAAAGTTAGCTCCATCCGTGCGTCAACGTCTCAAATTGGACTCAGTTTGTGTGTAATATTCCGAAGCCTATAACTTGTGACTTTTTCGCAACCAGACCTCGTAATTGGACTCAAACTCTTCCATCACTATTGTTTCAACACATATGAAGTGTTGGAATAAGATTCGTGACAGTCAAAACAAGGTAGCTGCATCCATGCATCAACGTCTCAAATTGGACTCAATTTGTGTCTTACATTCCTCAGCCTATAACTTGTGACTTTTTCGCAACCGGACCTCGTAATTGGACTCAAACTCTTCAATTACTATTGTTTCAACACATTTGGAGTGTTGGAACAAGATTCGTCACGGTGGAAACAAGTTAGCTCCATCCGTGCGTCAACGTCTCATATTGGACTCAGTTTGTGTGTTATATTCCGAAGCCTATAACTTAGGACTTTTTCGCAACCGTACCTCGTAATTGGACTCAAACTCTTCCATTACTATTGTTTCAACACATTTGAAGTGTTGGAACAAGATTCGGGACAGTCGAAACAAGTTAGCTCCATCCGTGCGTCAATGTCTTTAATTGGACTCAGTTTGGGTGTTACATTCCGAAGCCTATAACTTGTGACTTTTTCGCAACCGGACCTCGTAATTGGACTCGAACTCTTCCATTACTTTTGTTTCAACACATTTGAAGTGTTGGAACAAGATTCGTGATAGTCGAAACAAGTTAGCTCCATCCGTGCGTCAACGTCTCAAATTGGACTCAATTTGTGTGTAATATTCCGAATCCTATAACTTGTGACTTTTTCGGAACCGGACCTCGTAATTGGACTCAAACTCTTCCATTACTATTGTTTCAACACATTTGAAGTGTTGGAACAAGATTCGTGATAGTCAAAACAAGTTAGCTCCATCCGTGCGTCAACGTCTCAAATTGGACTCAGTTTGTGTTTAATATTCCGAAGCCTATAACTTGTGACTTTTTCGCAACCAGACCTCGTAATTGGACTCAAACTCTTCCATCACTATTGTTTCAACACATATGAAGTGTTGGAACAAGATTCGTGACAGTCGAAACAAGTTACTTCCATCCGTGCGTCAATGTCTCAAATTAGACTCAGTTTGTGTCTTACATTCCGAAGCCTATAACTTGTGACTTTTGCGCAACCAGACCTCGTAATTGGACTCAAACTTTTCCATCACTATTGTTTCAACACATTTGGAGTGTTGGAACAAGATTCGTGACGGTGGAAACAAGTTAGCTCCATCCGTGCGTCAACGTCTCATATTGGACTCAGTTTGTGTGTTATATTCCGAAGCCTATAACTTGGGACTTTTTCGCAACCGTACCTCGTAATTGGACTCAAACTCTTCCATTACTATTGTTTCAACACATTTGAAGTGTTGGAACAAGATTCGGGACAGTCGAAACAAGTTAGCTCCATCCGTGCGTCAATGTCTTTAATTGGACTCAGTTTGGGTGTTACATTTCGAAGCCTATAACTTGTGACTTTTTCGCAACCGGACCTCGTAATTGGACTCGAACTCTTCCATTACTATTGTTTCAACACATTTGAAGTGTTGGAACAAGATTCGTGATAGTCGAAACAAGTTAGCTCCATCCGTGCGTCAACGTTTCAAATTGGACTCAGTTTGTGTGTTATATTCCGAAGCCTATAACTTGTGACTTTTTCGCAACCGGACCTCGTAATTGGACTCAAACTCTTCCATCACTATTGTTTCAACACATATGAAGTGTTGGAACAAGATTCGTGACAGTCGAAACAAGTTACTTCCATCCGTGCGTCAACGTCTCAAATTGGACTCAGTTTGTGTCTTACATTCCGAAGCCTATAACTTGTGACTTTTGCGCAACCAGACCTCGTAATTGGACTCAAACTCTTCCATCACTATTGTTTCAACACATTTGAAGTGTTGGAACAAGATTCGGGACAGTCGAAACAAGTTAGCTCCATCCGTGCGTCAATGTCTTTATTTGGACACAGTTTGTGTGTTACATTACGAAGCCTATAACTTCTGACTTTTTCGCAACCGAACCTCGTAATTGGACTCAAACTCTTCCGTTACTATTGTTTCAACACATTTGAAGTGTTGGAACAAGATTCGTGATAGTCAAAAAAAGTTAGCTCCATCCGTGCGTCAACGTCTCAAATTGGACTCAGTTTGTGTGTAATATTCCGAAGCCTATAACTTGTGACTTTTTCGCAACCAGACCTCGTAATTGGACTCAAACTCTTCCATCACTATTGTTTCAACACATATGAAGTGTTGGAACAAGATTCGTGACAGTCGAAACAAGGTAGCTCCATCCATGCGTCAACGTCACAAATTGGACTCAGTTTGTGTCTTACATTCCGAAGCCTATAAATTATGACTTTTTCGCAACCAGACCTCGTAATTGGACTCAAACTCTTCCATTACTATTGTTTCAACAGATTTTAAGTGTTGAAACAAGATTTGGGACAGTCGAAACAAGTTAGCTCCATCCGTGCGTCAACGTCTCAAATTGGACTCAGTTTGTGTGTTACATTCCGAAGCCTATAACTTTTGACATTTGCGCAACTAGACCTCGTAATTGGACTCAAACTCTTCCATTACTATTGTTTCAAAAGATTTTAAATGTTGGAACAAGATTTGGGATAGTCGAAACAAGTTAACTCCATCCGTGCGTCAACGTCTCAAATAGGACTCAGTTTGTGTGTTACATTCCGAAGCCTATAACTTGTGACTTTTGCGCAACCAGACCTCGTAATTGGACTCAAACTCTTCCATTACTATTGTTTCAACAGATTTTAATTGTTGGAACAAGATTTGGGACAGTCGAAACAAGTTAACTCCTTCCGTGCGTCAACGTCTCAAATTGGACTCAGTTTGTGTTTTACATTCCGAAGCCTATAACTTCTGACTTTTGCGCAACCAGACCTCGTAATTGGACTCAAACTCTTCCTTCACTATTGTTTCAACATATTTGAAGTGTTGGAACAAGATACGGGACAGTCGTAACAAGTTAGCTCCATCCGTGCTTCAATGTCTTTAATTGGACTCAGTTTGTGTCTTACATTCCGAAGCCTATAACTTGTGACTTTTTCGCAACCGGACCTCGTAATTGGACTCAAACTCTTCCATTACTATTGTTTCAACACATTTGGAGTGTTGGAACAAGATTCGTGACGGTGGAAACAAGTTAGCTCCATCCGTGCGTCAACGTCTCATATTGGACTCAGTTTGTGTGTTATATTCCGAGGCCTATAACTTGGGACTTTTTCGCAACCGGACCTCGTAATTGGACTCAAACTCTTCCTTCACTATTGTTTCAACATATTTGAAGTGTTGGAACAAGATACGGGACAGTCGTAACAAGTTAGCTCCATCCGTGCTTCAATGTCTTTAATTGGACTCAGTTTGTGTCTTACATTCCGAAGCCTATAACTTGTGACTTTTTCGCAACCAGACCTCGTAATTGGACTCAAACTCTTCCATTACTATTGTTTCAACAGATTTTCAGTGTTGAAACAAGATTTGGGACAGTCGAAACAAGTTAGCTCCATCCGTGCGTCAATGTCTTTAATTGGACTCAGTTTGGGTGTTACATTCCGAAGCCTATAACTTGTGACTTTTTCGCAACCAGACCTCGTAATTGGACTCAAACTCTTCCATTACTATTGTTTCAACAGATTTTAAGTGTTGAAACCAGATTTGGGACAGTCGAAACAAGTTAGCTCCATCCGTGCGTCAACGTCTCAAATTGGACTCAGTTTGTGTTTTACATTCCGAAGCCTATAACTTTTGACATTTGCGCAACCAGACCTCGTAATTGGACTCAAACTCTTCCATTACTATTGTTTCAAAAGATTTTAAATGTTGGAACAAGATTTGAGACAGTCGAAACAAGTTAACTCCATCCGTGCGTCAACGTCTCAAATTGGACTCAGTTTGTGTGTTACATTCCGAAGCCTATAACTTGTGACTTTTGCGCAACCAGACCTCGTAATTGGACTCAAACTCTTCCATTACTATTGTTTCAACAGATTTTAATTGTTGAACAAGATTTGGGACAGTCCAAACAAGTTAACTCCATCCGTGCGTCAACGTGTCAAATTGGACTCAGTTTGTGTTTTACATTCCGAAGCCTATAACTTCTGACTTTTGCGCAACCAGACCTCGTAATTGGACTCAAACTCTTCCTTCACTATTGTTTCAATATATTTGAAGTGTTGGAACAAGATTCGTGACAGTCGAAACAAGTTACTTCCATCCGTGCGTCAACGTCTCAAATTGGACTCAGTTTGTGTCTTACATTCCGAAGCCTATAACTTGTGACTTTTGCGCAACCAGACCTCGTAATTGGACTTAAACTTTTCCATCACTATTGTTTCAACACATTTGAAGTGTTGGAACAAGATTCGGGACAGTCGAAACAAGTTAGCTCCATCCGTGCATCAATGTCTTTATTTGGACACAGTTTGTGTGTTACATTACGAAGCCTATAACTTGTGACTTTTTCGCAACCGGACCTCGTAATTGGACTCAAACTCTTCCATTACTATTGTTTCAACACATTTGAAGTGTTGGAACAAGATTCGTGATAGTCGAAACAAGTTAGCTCCATCCGTGCGTCAACGTCTCAAATTGGACTCAGTTTGTGTGTAATATTCCGAAGCCTATAACTTGTGACTTTTTCGCAACCAGACCTTGTAATTGGACTCAAACTCTTCCATCACTATTGTTTCAACACATATGAAGTGTTGGAATAAGATTCGTGACAGTCGAAACAAGGTAGCTGCATCCATGCGTCAACGTCTCAAATTGGACTCAATTTGTGTCTTACATTCCTAAGCCTATAACTTGTGACTTTTTCGCAACCGGACCTCGTAATTGGACTCAAACTCTTCAATTACTATAGTTTCAACACATTTGGAGTGTTGGAACAAGATTCGTCACGGTGGAAACAAGTTAGCTCCATCCGTGCGTCAACGTCTCATATTGGACTCAGTTTGTGTGTTATATTCCGAAGCCTATATCTTAGGACTTTTTCGCAACCGTACCTCGTAATTGGACTCAAACTCTTCCATTACTATTGTTTCAACACATTTGAAGTGTTGGAACAAGATTCGGGACAGTCGAAACAAGTTAGCTCCATCCGTGCGTCAATGTCTTTAATTGGACTCAGTTTGGGTGTTACATTCCGAAGCCTATAACTTGTGACTTTTTCGCAACCGGACCTCGTAATTGGACTCGAACTCTTCCATTACTTTTGTTTCAACACATTTGAAGTGTTGGAACAAGATTCGTGATAGTCGAAACAAGTTAGCTCCATCCGTGCGTCAATGTCTCAAATTGGACTCAGTTTGTGTGTAATATTCCGAAGCCTATAACTTGTGACTTTTTCGGAACCGGACCTCGTAATTGGACTCAAACTCTTCCATTACTATTGTTTCAACACATTTGAAGTGTTGGAACAAGATTCGTGATAGTCAAAACAAGTTAGCTCCATCCGTGCGTCAACGTCTCAAATTGGACTCAGTTTGTGTGTAATATTCCGAAGCCTATAACTTGTGACTTTTTCGCAACCAGACCTCGTAATTGGACTCAAACTCTTCCATCACTATTGTTTCAACACATATGAAGTGTTGGAACAAGATTCGTGACAGTCGAAACAAGTTACTTCCATCCGTGCGTCAACGTCTCAAATTGGACTCAGTTTGTGTCTTACATTCCGAAGCCTATAACTTGTGACTTTTGCGCAACCAGACCTCGTAATTGGACTCAAACTTTTCCATCACTATTGTTTCAACACATTTGAAGTGTTGGAACAAGATTCGGGACAGTCGAAACTAGTTAGCTCCATCCGTGCATCAATGTCTTTATTTGGACACAGTTTGTGTGTTACATTACGAAGCCTATAACTTGTGACTTTTTCGCAACCGGACCTCGTAATTGGACTCAAACTCTTCCATTACTATTGTTTCAACACATTTGAAGTGTTGGAACAAGATTCGTGATAGTCGAAACAAGTTAACTCCATCCGTGCGTCAACGTCTCAAATTGGACTCAGTTTGTGTGTAATATTCCGAAGCCTATAACTTGTGACTTTTTCGTAACCAGACCTCGTAATTGGACTCAAACTCTTCCATCACTATTGTTTCAACACATATGAAGTGTTGGAATAAGATTCGTGACAGTCGAAACAAGGTAGCTGCATCCATGCGTCAACGTCTCAAATTGGACTCAATTTGTGTCTTACATTCCTAAGCCTATAACTTGTGACTTTTTCGCAACCGGACCTCGTAATTGGACTGAAACTCTTCCATTACTATTGTTTCAACACATTTGGAGTGTTGGAACAAGATTCGTGACGGTGGAAACAAGTTAGCTCCATCCGTGCGTCAACGTCTCATATTGGACTCAGTTTGTGTGTTATATTCCGAAGCCTATAACTTGGGACTTTTTCGCAACCGGACCTCGTAATTGGACTCAAACTCTTCCATTACTATTGTTTCAACAGATTTTAATTGTTGGAACAAGATTTGGGACAGTCGAAACAAGTTAACTCCATCCGTGCGTCAACGTCTCAAATTGGACTCAGTTTGTGTTTTACATTCCGAAGCCTATAACTTCTGACTTTTGCGCAACCAGACCTCGTAATTGGACTCAAACTCTTCCTTCACTATTGTTTCAACATATTTGAAGTGTTGGAACAAGATACGGGACAGTCGTAACAAGTTAGCTCCATCCGTGCTTCAATGTCTTTAATTGGACTCAGTTTGTGTCTTACATTCTGAAGCCTATAACTTGTGACTTTTTCGCAACCGGACCTCGTAATTGGACTCAAACTCTTCCATTACTATTGTTTCAACACATTTGGAGTGTTGGAACAAGATTCGTGACGGTGGAAACAAGTTAGCTCCATCCGTGCGTCAACGTCTCATATTGGACTCAGCTTGTGTGTTATATTCCGAGGCCTATAACTTGGGACTTTTTCGCAACCGGACCTCGTAATTGGACTCAAACTCTTCCATTACTATTGTTTCAACAGATTTTAATTGTTGGAACAAGATTTGGGACAGTCGAAACAAGTTAACTCCATCCGTGCGTCAACGTCTCAAATTGGACTCAGTTTGTGTTTTACATTCCGAAGCCTACAACTTCTGACTTTTGCGCAACCAGACCTCGTAATTGGACTCAAACTCTTCCTTCACTATTGTTTCAACATATTTGAAGTGTTGGAACAAGATACGGGACAGTCGAAACAAGTTAACTCCATCCGTGCCTCAATGTCTTTAATTGGACTCAGTTTGGGTGTTACATTCCGAAGCCAATAACTTGTGACTTTTTCGCAACCAGACCTCGTAATTGGACTCAAACTCTTCCATTACTATTGTTTCAACAGATTTTAAGTGTTGAAACAAGATTTGGGACAGTCGAAACAAGTTAGCTCCATCCGTGCGTCAATGTCTTTAATTGGACTCAGTTTGGGTGTTACATTCCGAAGCCTATAACTTGTGACTTTTTCGCAACCAGACCTCGTAATTGGACTCAAACTCTTCCATTACTATTGTTTCAACAGATTTTAAGTGTTGAAACCAGATTTGGGACAGTCGAAACAAGTTAGCTCCATCCGTGCGTCAACGTCTCAAATTGGACTCAGTTTGTGTTTTACATTCCGAAGCCTATAACTTTTGACATTTGCGCAACCAGACCTCGTAATTGGACTCAAACTCTTCCATTACTATTGTTTCAAAAGATTTTAAATGTTGGAACAAGATTTGAGACAGTCGAAACAAGTTAACTCCATCCGTGCGTCAACGTCTCAAATTGGACTCAGTTTGTGTGTTACATTCCGAAGCCTATAACTTGTGACTTTTGCGCAACCAGACCTCGTAATTGGACTCAAACTCTTCCATTACTATTGTTTCAACAGATTTTAATTGTTGGAACAAGATTTGGGACAGTCCAAACAAGTTAACTCCATCCGTGCGTCAACGTCTCAAATTGGACTCAGTTTGTGTTTTACATTCCGAAGCCTATAACTTCTGACTTTTGCGCAACCAGACCTCGTAATTGGACTCAAACTCTTCCTTCACTATTGTTTCAATATATTTGAAGTGTTGGAACAAGATTCGTGACAGTCGAAACAAGTTACTTCCATCCGTGCGTCAACGTCTCAAATTGGACTCAGTTTGTGTCTTACATTCCGAAGCCTATAACTTGTGACTTTTGCGCAACCAGACCTCGTAATTGGACTTAAACTTTTCCATCACTATTGTTTCAACACATTTGAAGTGTTGGAACAAGATTCGGGACAGTCGAAACAAGTTAGCTCCATCCGTGCATCAATGTCTTTATTTGGACACAGTTTGTGTGTTACATTACGAAGCCTATAACTTGTGACTTTTTCGCAACCGGACCTCGTAATTGGACTCAAACTCTTCCATTACTATTGTTTCAACACATTTGAAGTGTTGGAACAAGATTCGTGATAGTCGAAACAAGTTAGCTCCATCCGTGCGTCAACGTCTCAAATTGGACTCAGTTTGTGTGTAATATTCCGAAGCCTATAACTTGTGACTTTTTCGCAACCAGACCTTGTAATTGGACTCAAACTCTTCCATCACTATTGTTTCAACACATATGAAGTGTTGGAATAAGATTCGTGACAGTCGAAACAAGGTAGCTGCATCCATGCGTCAACGTCTCAAATTGGACTCAATTTGTGTCTTACATTCCTAAGCCTATAACTTGTGACTTTTTCGCAACCGGACCTCGTAATTGGACTCAAACTCTTCAATTACTATTGTTTCAACACATTTGGAGTGTTGGAACAAGATTCGTCATGGTGGAAACAAGTTAGCTCCATCCGTGCGTCAACGTCTCATATTGGACTCAGTTTGTGTGTTATATTCCGAAGCCTATATCTTAGGACTTTTTCGCAACCGTACCTCGTAATTGGACTCAAACTCTTCCATTACTATTGTTTCAACACATTTGAAGTGTTGGAACAAGATTCGGGACAGTCGAAACAAGTTAGCTCCATCCGTGCGTCAATGTCTTTAATTGGACTCAGTTTGGGTGTTACATTCCGAAGCCTATAACTTGTGACTTTTTCGCAACCGGACCTCGTAATTGGACTCGAACTCTTCCATTACTTTTGTTTCAACACATTTGAAGTGTTGGAACAAGATTCGGGACAGTCGAAACAAGTTAGCTCCATCCGTGCGTCAACGTCTCATATTGGACTCAGTTTGTGTGTTATATTCCGAGGCCTATAACTTGGGACTTTTTCGCAACCGGACCTCGTAATTGGACTCAAACTCTTCCATTACTATTGTTTCAACAGATTTTAATTGTTGGAACAAGATTTGGGACAGTCGAAACAAGTTAACTCCATCCGTGCGTCAACGTCTCAAATTGGACTCAGTTTGTGTTTTACATTCCGAAGCCTATAACTTCTGACTTTTGCGCAACCAGACCTCGTAATTGGACTCAAACTCTTCCATTACTATTGTTTCAACAGATTTTAATTGTTGGAACAAGATTTGGGACAGTCGAAACAAGTTAACTCCATCCGTGCGTCAACGTCTCAAATTGGACTCAGTTTGTGTTTTACATTCCGAAGCCTATAACTTCTGACTTTTGCGCAACCAGACCTCGTAATTGGACTCAAACTCTTCCTTCACTATTGTTTCAACATATTTGAAGTGTTGGAACAAGATACGGGACAGTCGTAACAAGTTAGCTCCATCCGTGCTTCAATGTCTTTAATTGGACTCAGTTTGTGTCTTACATTCTGAAGCCTATAACTTGTGACTTTTTCGCAACCGGACCTCGTAATTGGACTCAAACTCTTCCATTACTATTGTTTCAACACATTTGGAGTGTTGGAACAAGATTCGTGACGGTGGAAACAAGTTAGCTCCATCCGTGCGTCAACGTCTCATATTGGACTCAGTTTGTGTGTTATATTCCGAGGCCTATAACTTGGGACTTTTTCGCAACCGGACCTCGTAATTGGACTCAAACTCTTCCATTACTATTGTTTCAACAGATTTTAATTGTTGGAACAAGATTTGGGACAGTCGAAACAAGTTAACTCCATCCGTGCGTCAACGTCTCAAATTGGACTCAGTTTGTGTTTTACATTCCGAAGCCTATAACTTCTGACTTTTGCGCAACCAGACCTCGTAATTGGACTCAAACTCTTCCTTCACTATTGTTTCAACATATTTGAAGTGTTGGAACAAGATACGGGACAGTCGAAACAAGTTAACTCCATCCGTGCCTCAATGTCTTTAATTGGACTCAGTTTGGGTGTTACATTCCGAAGCCTATAACTTGTGACTTTTTCGCAACCAGACCTCGTAATTGGACTCAAACTCTTCCATTACTATTGTTTCAACAGATTTTAAGTGTTGAAACAAGATTTGGGACAGTCGAAACAAGTTAGCTCCATCCGTGCGTCAATGTCTTTAATTGGACTCAGTTTGGGTGTTACATTCCGAAGCCTATAACTTGTGACTTTTTCGCAACCAGACCTCGTAATTGGACTCAAACTCTTCCATTACTATTGTTTCAACAGATTTTAAGTGTTGAAACCAGATTTGGGACAGTCGAAACAAGTTAGCTCCATCCGTGCGTCAACGTCTCAAATTGGACTCAGTTTGTGTTTTACATTCCGAAGCCTATAACTTTTGACATTTGCGCAACCAGACCTCGTAATTGGACTCAAACTCTTCCATTACTATTGTTTCAAAAGATTTTAAATGTTGGAACAAGATTTGAGACAGTCGAAACAAGTTAACTCCATCCGTGCGTCAACGTCTCAAATTGGACTCAGTTTGTGTGTTACATTCCGAAGCCTATAACTTGTGACTTTTGCGCAACCAGACCTCGTAATTGGACTCAAACTCTTCCATTACTATTGTTTCAACAGATTTTAATTGTTGGAACAAGATTTGGGACAGTCCAAACAAGTTAACTCCATCCGTGCGTCAACGTCTCAAATTGGACTCAGTTTGTGTGTTATATTCCGAAGCCTATAACTTGTGACTTTTTCGCAACCAGACCTCGTAATTGGACTCAAACTCTTCCATCACTATTGTTTCAACACATATGAAGTGTTGGAACAAGATTCGTGACAGTCGAAACAAGTTACTTCCATCCGTGCGTCAACGTCTCAAATTGGACTCAGTTTGTGTCTTACATTCCGAAGCCTATAACTTGTGACTTTTGCGCAACCAGACCTCGTAATTGGACTCAAACTCTTCCATCACTATTGTTTCAACACATTTGAAGTGTTGGAACAAGATTCGGGACAGTCGAAACAAGTTAGCTCCATCCGTGCGTCAATGTCTTTATTTGGACACAGTTTGTGTGTTACATTACGAAGCCTATAACTTCTGACTTTTTCGCAACCGAACCTCGTAATTGGACTCAAACTCTTCCGTTACTATTGTTTCAACACATTTGAAGTGTTGGAACAAGATTCGTGATAGTCAAAAAAAGTTAGCTCCATCCGTGCGTCAACGTCTCAAATTGGACTCAGTTTGTGTGTAATATTCCGAAGCCTATAACTTGTGACTTTTTCGCAACCAGACCTCGTAATTGGACTCAAACTCTTCCATCACTATTGTTTCAACACATATGAAGTGTTGGAACAAGATTCGTGACAGTCGAAACAAGGTAGCTCCATCCATGCGTCAACGTCACAAATTGGACTCAGTTTGTGTCTTACATTCCGAAGCCTATAAATTATGACTTTTTCGCAACCAGACCTCGTAATTGGACTCAAACTCTTCCATTACTATTGTTTCAACAGATTTTAAGTGTTGAAACAAGATTTGGGACAGTCGAAACAAGTTAGCTCCATCCGTGCGTCAACGTCTCAAATTGGACTCAGTTTGTGTGTTACATTCCGAAGCCTATAACTTTTGACATTTGCGCAACCGAACCTCGTAATTGGACTCAAACTCTTCCATTACTATTGTTTCAACACATTTGGAGTGTTGGAACAAGATTCGTGACGGTGGAAACAAGTTAGCTCCATCCGTGCGTCAACGTCTCATATTGGACTCAGTTTGTGTGTTATATTCCGAGGCCTATAACTTGGGACTTTTTCGCAACCGGACCTCGTAATTGGACTCAAACTCTTCCATTACTATTGTTTCAACAGATTTTAATTGTTGGAACAAGATTTGGGACAGTCGAAACAAGTTAACTCCATCCGTGCGTCAACGTCTCAAATTGGACTCAGTTTGTGTTTTACATTCCGAAGCCTATAACTTCTGACTTTTGCGCAACCAGACCTCGTAATTGGACTCAAACTCTTCCATTACTATTGTTTCAACAGATTTTAATTGTTGGAACAAGATTTGGGACAGTCGAAACAAGTTAACTCCATCCGTGCGTCAACGTCTCAAATTGGACTCAGTTTGTGTTTTACATTCCGAAGCCTATAACTTCTGACTTTTGCGCAACCAGACCTCGTAATTGGACTCAAACTCTTCCTTCACTATTGTTTCAACATATTTGAAGTGTTGGAACAAGATACGGGACAGTCGTAACAAGTTAGCTCCATCCGTGCTTCAATGTCTTTAATTGGACTCAGTTTGTGTCTTACATTCCGAAGCCTATAACTTGTGACTTTTTCGCAACCGGACCTCGTAATTGGACTCAAACTCTTCCATTACTATTGTTTCAACACATTTGGAGTGTTGGAACAAGATTCGTGACGGTGGAAACAAGTTAGCTCCATCCGTGCGTCAACGTCTCATATTGGACTCAGTTTGTGTGTTATATTCCGAGGCCTATAACTTGGGACTTTTTCGCAACCGGACCTCGTAATTGGACTCAAACTCTTCCATTACTATTGTTTCAACAGATTTTAATTGTTGGAACAAGATTTGGGACAGTCGAAACAAGTTAACTCCATCCGTGCGTCAACGTCTCAAATTGGACTCAGTTTGTGTTTTACATTCCGAAGCCTATAACTTCTGACTTTTGCGCAACCAGACCTCGTAATTGGACTCAAACTCTTCCATTACTATTGTTTCAACAGATTTTAATTGTTGGAACAAGATTTGGGACAGTCGAAACAAGTTAACTCCATCCGTGCGTCAACGTCTCAAATTGGACTCAGTTTGTGTTTTACATTCCGAAGCCTATAACTTCTGACTTTTGCGCAACCAGACCTCGTAATTGGACTCAAACTCTTCCTTCACTATTGTTTCAACATATTTGAAGTGTTGGAACAAGATACGGGACAGTCGTAACAAGTTAGCTCCATCCGTGCTTCAATGTCTTTAATTGGACTCAGTTTGTGTCTTACATTCCGAAGCCTATAACTTGTGACTTTTTCGCAACCAGACCTCGTAATTGGACTCAAACTCTTCCATTACTATTGTTTCAACAGATTTTAAGTGTTGAAACCAGATTTGGGACAGTCGAAACAAGTTAGCTCCATCCGTGCGTCAACGTCTCAAATTGGACTCAGTTTGTGTGTTACATTCCGAAGCCTATAACTTGTGACTTTTGCGCAACCAGACCTCGTAATTGGACTCAAACTCTTCCATTACTATTGTTTCAACAGATTTTAATTGTTGGAACAAGATTTGGGACAGTCGAAACAAGTTAACTCCATCCGTGCGTCAACGTCTCAAATTGGACTCAGTTTGTGTTTTACATTCCGAAGCCTATAACTTCTGACTTTTGCGCAACCAGACCTCGTAATTGGACTCAAACTCTTCCTTCACTATTGTTTCAATATATTTGAAGTGTTGGAACAAGATTCGTGACAGTCGAAACAAGTTACTTCCATCCGTGCGTCAACGTCTCAAATTGGACTCAGTTTGTGTCTTACATTCCGAAGCCTATAACTTGTGACTTTTGCGCAACCAGACCTCGTAATTGGACTTAAACTTTTCCATCACTATTGTTTCAACACATTTGAAGTGTTGGAACAAGATTCGGGACAGTCGAAACAAGTTAGCTCCATCCGTGCATCAATGTCTTTATTTGGACACAGTTTGTGTGTTACATTACGAAGCCTATAACTTGTGACTTTTTCGCAACCGGACCTCGTAATTGGACTCAAACTCTTCCATTACTATTGTTTCAACACATTTGAAGTGTTGGAACAAGATTCGTGATAGTCGAAACAAGTTAGCTCCATCCGTGCGTCAACGTCTCAAATTGGACTCAGTTTGTGTGTAATATTCCGAAGCCTATAACTTGTGACTTTTTCGCAACCAGACCTTGTAATTGGACTCAAACTCTTCCATCACTATTGTTTCAACACATATGAAGTGTTGGAATAAGATTCGTGACAGTCGAAACAAGGTAGCTGCATCCATGCGTCAACGTCTCAAATTGGACTCAATTTGTGTCTTACATTCCTAAGCCTATAACTTGTGACTTTTTCGCAACCGGACCTCGTAATTGGACTCAAACTCTTCCATTACTATTGTTTCAACACATTTGAAGTGTTGGAACAAGATTCGGGACAGTCGAAACAAGTTAGCTCCATCCGTGCGTCAATGTCTTTAATTGGACTCAGTTTGGGTGTTACATTCCGAAGCCTATAACTTGTGACTTTTTCGCAACCGGACCTCGTAATTGGAGTCGAACTCTTCCATTACTTTTGTTTCAACACATTTGAAGTGTTGGAACAAGATTCGTGATAGTCGAAACAAGTTAGCTCCATCCGTGCGTCAATGTCTCAAATTGGACTCAGTTTGTGTGTAATATTCCGAAGCCTATAACTTGTGACTTTTTCGGAACCGGACCTCGTAATTGGACTCAAACTCTTCCATTACTATTGTTTCAACACATTTGAAGTGTTGGAACAAGATTCGTGATAGTCAAAACAAGTTAGCTCCATCCGTGCGTCAACGTCTCAAATTGGACTCAGTTTGTGTGTAATATTCCGAAGCCTATAACTTGTGACTTTTTCGCAACCAGACCTCGTAATTGGACTCAAACTCTTCCATCACTATTGTTTCAACACATATGAAGTGTTGGAACAAGATTCGTGACAGTCGAAACAAGTTACTTCCATCCGTGCGTCAACGTCTCAAATTGGACTCAGTTTGTGTCTTACATTCCGAAGCCTATAACTTGTGACTTTTGCGCAACCACACCTCGTAATTGGACTCAAACTTTTCCATCACTATTGTTTCAACACATTTGAAGTGTTGGAACAAGATTCGGGACAGTCGAAACTAGTTAGCTCCATCCGTGCATCAATGTCTTTATTTGGACACAGTTTGTGTGTTACATTACGAAGCCTATAACTTGTGACTTTTTCGCAACCGGACCTCGTAATTGGACTCAAACTCTTCCATTACTATTGTTTCAACACATTTGAAGTGTTGGAACAAGATTCGTGATAGTCGAAACAAGTTAACTCCATCCGTGCGTCAACGTCTCAAATTGGACTCAGTTTGTGTGTAATATTCCGAAGCCTATAACTTGTGACTTTTTCGTAACCAGACCTCGTAATTGGACTCAAACTCTTCCATCACTATTGTTTCAACACATATGAAGTGTTGGAATAAGATTCGTGACAGTCGAAACAAGGTAGCTGCATCCATGCGTCAACGTCTCAAATTGGACTCAATTTGTGTCTTACATTCCTAAGCCTATAACTTGTGACTTTTTCGCAACCGGACCTCGTAATTGGACTGAAACTCTTCCATTACTATTGTTTCAACACATTTTGAGTGTTGGAACAAGATTCGTGACGGTGGAAACAAGTTAGCTCCATCCGTGCGTCAACGTCTCATATTGGACTCAGTTTGTGTGTTATATTCCGAAGCCTATAACTTGGGACTTTTTCGCAACCGGACCTCGTAATTGGACTCAAACTCTTCCATTACTATTGTTTCAACAGATTTTAATTGTTGGAACAAGATTTGGGACAGTCGAAACAAGTTAACTCCATCCGTGCGTCAACGTCTCAAATTGGACTCAGTTTGTGTTTTACATTCCGAAGCCTATAACTTCTGACTTTTGCGCAACCAGACCTCGTAATTGGACTCAAACTCTTCCTTCACTATTGTTTCAACATATTTGAAGTGTTGGAACAAGATACGGGACAGTCGTAACCAGTTAGCTCCATCCGTGCTTCAATGTCTTTAATTGGACTCAGTTTGTGTCTTACATTCTGAAGCCTATAACTTGTGACTTTTTCGCAACCGGACCTCGTAATTGGACTCAAACTCTTCCATTACTATTGTTTCAACACATTTGGAGTGTTGGAACAAGATTCGTGACGGTGGAAACAAGTTAGCTCCATCCGTGCGTCAACGTCTCATATTGGACTCAGTTTGTGTGTTATATTCCGAGGCCTATAACTTGGGACTTTTTCGCAACCGGACCTCGTAATTGGACTCAAACTCTTCCATTACTATTGTTTCAACAGATTTTAATTGTTGGAACAAGATTTGGGACAGTCGAAACAAGTTAACTCCATCCGTGCGTCAACGTCTCAAATTGGACTCAGTTTGTGTTTTACATTCCGAAGCCTATAACTTCTGACTTTTGCGCAACCAGACCTCGTAATTGGACTCAAACTCTTCCTTCACTATTGTTTCAACATATTTGAAGTGTTGGAACAAGATACGGGACAGTCGAAACAAGTTAACTCCATCCGTGCCTCAATGTCTTTAATTGGACTCAGTTTGGGTGTTACATTCCGAAGCCTATAACTTGTGACTTTTTCGCAACCAGACCTCGTAATTGGACTCAAACACTTCCATTACTATTGTTTCAACAGATTTTAAGTGTTGAAACAAGATTTGGGACAGTCGAAACAAGTTAGCTCCATCCGTGCGTCAATGTCTTTAATTGGACTCAGTTTGGGTGTTACATTCCGAAGCCTATAACTTGTGACTTTTTCGCAACCAGACCTCGTAATTGGACTCTAACTCTTCCATTACTATTGTTTCAACAGATTTTAAGTGTTGAAACCAGATTTGGGACAGTCGAAACAAGTTAGCTCCATCCGTGCGTCAACGTCTCAAATTGGACTCAGTTTGTGTTTTACATTCCGAAGCCTATAACTTTTGACATTTGCGCAACCAGACCTCGTAATTGGACTCAAACTCTTCCATTACTATTGTTTCAAAAGATTTTAAATGTTGGAACAAGATTTGAGACAGTCGAAACAAGTTAACTCCATCCGTGCGTCAACGTCTCAAATTGGACTCAGTTTGTGTGTTACATTCCGAAGCCTATAACTTGTGACTTTTGCGCAACCAGACCTCGTAATTGGACTCAAACTCTTCCATTACTATTGTTTCAACAGATTTTAATTGTTGGAACAAGATTTGGGACAGTCCAAACAAGTTAACTCCATCCGTGCGTCAACGTCTCAAATTGGACTCAGTTTGTGTTTTACATTCCGAAGCCTATAACTTCTGACTTTTGCGCAACCAGACCTCGTAATTGGACTCAAACTCTTCCTTCACTATTGTTTCAATATATTTGAAGTGTTGGAACAAGATTCGTGACAGTCGAAACAAGTTACTTCCATCCGTGCGTCAACGTCTCAAATTGGACTCAGTTTGTGTCTTACATTCCGAAGCCTATAACTTGTGACTTTTGCGCAACCAGACCTCGTAATTGGACTTAAACTTTTCCATCACTATTGTTTCAACACATTTGAAGTGTTGGAACAAGATTCGGGACAGTCGAAACAAGTTAGCTCCATCCGTGCATCAATGTCTTTATTTGGACACAGTTTGTGTGTTACATTACGAAGCCTATAACTTGTGACTTTTTCGCAACCGGACCTCGTAATTGGACTCAAACTCTTCCATTACTATTGTTTCAACACATTTGAAGTGTTGGAACAAGATTCGTGATAGTCGAAACAAGTTAGCTCCATCCGTGCGTCAACGTCTCAAATTGGACTCAGTTTGTGTGTAATATTCCGAAGCCTATAACTTGTGACTTTTTCGCAACCAGACCTTGTAATTGGACTCAAACTCTTCCATCACTATTGTTTCAACACATATGAAGTGTTGGAATAAGATTCGTGACAGTCGAAACAAGGTAGCTGCATCCATGCGTCAACGTCTCAAATTGGACTCAATTTGTGTCTTACATTCCTAAGCCTATAACTTGTGACTTTTTCGCAACCGGACCTCGTAATTGGACTCAAACTCTTCAATTACTATTGTTTCAACACATTTGGAGTGTTGGAACAAGATTCGTCATGGTGGAAACAAGTTAGCTCCATCCGTGCGTCAACGTCTCATATTGGACTCAGTTTGTGTGTTATATTCCGAAGCCTATATCTTAGGACTTTTTCGCAACCGTACCTCGTAATTGGACTCAAACTCTTCCATTACTATTGTTTCAACACATTTGAAGTGTTGGAACAAGATTCGGGACAGTCGAAACAAGTTAGCTCCATCCGTGCGTCAATGTCTTTAATTGGACTCAGTTTGGGTGTTACATTCCGAAGCCTATAACTTGTGACTTTTTCGCAACCGGACCTCGTAATTGGACTCGAACTCTTCCATTACTTTTGTTTCAACACATTTGAAGTGTTGGAACAAGATTCGGGACAGTCGAAACAAGTTAGCTCCATCCGTGCGTCAATGTCTTTAATTGGACTCAGTTTGGGTGTTACATTCCGAAGCCTATAACTTGTGAGTTTTTCGCAACCGGACCTCGGAATTGGACTGAAACTCTTCCATTACTATTGTTTCAACACATTTGGAGTGTTGGAACAAGATTCGTGACGGTGGAAACAAGTTAGCTCCATCCGTGCGTCAACGTCTCATATTGGACTCAGTTTGTGTGTTATATTCCGAAGCCTATAACTTGGGACTTTTTCGCAACCGGACCTCGTAATTGGACTCAAACTCTTCCATTACTATTGTTTCAACAGATTTTAATTGTTGGAACAAGATTTGGGACAGTCGAAACAAGTTAACTCCATCCGTGCGTCAACGTCTCAAATTGGACTCAGTTTGTGTTTTACATTCCGAAGCCTATAACTTCTGACTTTTGCGCAACCAGACCTCGTAATTGGACTCAAACTCTTCCTTCACTATTGTTTCAACATATTTGAAGTGTTGGAACAAGATACGGGACAGTCGTAACAAGTTAGCTCCATCCGTGCTTCAATGTCTTTAATTGGACTCAGTTTGTGTCTTACATTCTGAAGCCTATAACTTGTGACTTTTTCGCAACCGGACCTCGTAATTGGACTCAAACTCTTCCATTACTATTGTTTCAACACATTTGGAGTGTTGGAACAAGATTCGTGACGGTGGAAACAAGTTAGCTCCATCCGTGCGTCAACGTCTCATATTGGACTCAGTTTGTGTGTTATATTCCGAGGCCTATAACTTGGGACTTTTTCGCAACCGGACCTCGTAATTGGACTCAAACTCTTCCATTACTATTGTTTCAACAGATTTTAATTGTTGGAACAAGATTTGGGACAGTCGAAACAAGTTAACTCCATCCGTGCGTCAACGTCTCAAATTGGACTCAGTTTGTGTTTTACATTCCGAAGCCTATAACTTCTGACTTTTGCGCAACCAGACCTCGTAATTGGACTCAAACTCTTCCTTCACTATTGTTTCAACATATTTGAAGTGTTGGAACAAGATACGGGACAGTCGAAACAAGTTAACTCCATCCGTGCCTCAATGTCTTTAATTGGACTCAGTTTGGGTGTTACATTCCGAAGCCTATAACTTGTGACTTTTTCGCAACCAGACCTCGTAATTGGACTCAAACTCTTCCATTACTATTGTTTCAACAGATTTTAAGTGTTGAAACAAGATTTGGGACAGTCGAAACAAGTTAGCTCCATCCGTGCGTCAATGTCTTTAATTGGACTCAGTTTGGGTGTTACATTCCGAAGCCTATAACTTGTGACTTTTTCGCAACCAGACCTCGTAATTGGACTCAAACTCTTCCATTACTATTGTTTCAACAGATTTTAAGTGTTGAAACCAGATTTGGGACAGTCGAAACAAGTTAGCTCCATCCGTGCGTCAACGTCTCAAATTGGACTCAGTTTGTGTTTTACATTCCGAAGCCTATAACTTTTGACATTTGCGCAACCAGACCTCGTAATTGGACTCAAACTCTTCCATTACTATTGTTTCAAAAGATTTTAAATGTTGGAACAAGATTTGAGACAGTCGAAACAAGTTAACTCCATCCGTGCGTCAACGTCTCAAATTGGACTCAGTTTGTGTGTTACATTCCGAAGCCTATAACTTGTGACTTTTGCGCAACCAGACCTCGTAATTGGACTCAAACTCTTCCATTACTATTGTTTCAACAGATTTTAATTGTTGGAACAAGATTTGGGACAGTCCAAACAAGTTAACTCCATCCGTGCGTCAACGTCTCAAATTGGACTCAGTTTGTGTTTTACATTCCGAAGCCTATAACTTCTGACTTTTGCACAACCAGACCTCGTAATTGGACTCAAACTCTTCCTTCACTATTGTTTCAATATATTTGAAGTGTTGGAACAAGATTCGTGACAGTCGAAACAAGTTACTTCCATCCGTGCGTCAACGTCTCAAATTGGACTCAGTTTGTGTCTTACATTCCGAAGCCTATAACTTGTGACTTTTGCGCAACCAGACCTCGTAATTGGACTTAAACTTTTCCATCACTATTGTTTCAACACATTTGAAGTGTTGGAACAAGATTCGGGACAGTCGAAACAAGTTAGCTCCATCCGTGCATCAATGTCTTTATTTGGACACAGTTTGTGTGTTACATTACGAAGCCTATAACTTGTGACTTTTTCGCAACCGGACCTCGTAATTGGACTCAAACTCTTCCATTACTATTGTTTCAACACATTTGAAGTGTTGGAACAAGATTCGTGATAGTCGAAACAAGTTAGCTCCATCCGTGCGTCAACGTCTAAAATTGGACTCAGTTTGTGTGTAATATTCCGAAGCCTATAACTTGTGACTTTTTCGCAACCAGACCTTGTAATTGGACTCAAACTCTTCCATCACTATTGTTTCAACACATATGAAGTGTTGGAATAAGATTCGTGACAGTCGAAACAAGGTAGCTGCATCCATGCGTCAACGTCTCAAATTGGACTCAATTTGTGTCTTACATTCCTAAGCCTATAACTTGTGACTTTTTCGCAACCGGACCTCGTAATTGGACTCAAACTCTTCAATTACTATTGTTTCAACACATTTGGAGTGTTGGAACAAGATTCGTCATGGTGGAAACAAGTTAGCTCCATCCGTGCGTCAACGTCTCATATTGGACTCAGTTTGTGTGTTATATTCCGAAGCCTATATCTTAGGACTTTTTCGCAATCGTACCTCGTAATTGGACTCAAACTCTTCCATTACTATTGTTTCAACACATTTGAAGTGTTGGAACAAGATTCGGGACAGTCGAAACAAGTTAGCTCCATCCGTGCGTCAATGTCTTTAATTGGACTCAGTTTGGGTGTTACATTCCGAAGCCTATAACTTGTGACTTTTTCGCAACCGGACCTCGTAATTGGACTCGAACTCTTCCATTACTTTTGTTTCAACACATTTGAAGTGTTGGAACAAGATTCGTGATAGTCGAAACAAGTTAGCTCCATCCGTGCGTCAATGTCTCAAATTGGACTCAGTTTGTGTGTAATATTCCGAAGCCTATAACTTGTGACTTTTTCGGAACCGGACCTCGTAATTGGACTCAAACTCTTCCATTACTATTGTTTCAACACATTTGAAGTGTTGGGAACAAGATTCGTGATAGTCAAAACAAGTTAGCTCCATCCGTGCGTCAACGTCTCAAATTGGACTCAGTTTGTGTGTAATATTCCGAAGCCTACAACTTGTGACTTTTTCGCAACCAGACCTCGTAATTGGACTCAAACTCTTCCATCACTATTGTTTCAACACATATGAAGTGTTGGAACAAGATTCGTGACAGTCGAAACAAGTTACTTCCATCCGTGCGTCAACGTCTCAAATTGGACTCAGTTTGTGTCTTACATTCCGAAGCCTATAACTTGTGACTTTTGCGCAACCAGACCTCGTAATTGGACTCAAACTTTTCCATCACTATTGTTTCAACACATTTGAAGTGTTGGAACAAGATTCGGGACAGTCGAAACAAGTTAGCTCCATCCGTGCATCAATGTCTTTATTTGGACACAGTTTGTGTGTTACATTACGAAGCCTATAACTTGTGACTTTTTCGCAACCGGACCTCGTAATTGGACTCAAACTCTTCCATTACTATTGTTTCAACACATTTGAAGTGTTGGAACAAGATTCTTGATAGTCGAAACAAGTTAACTCCATCCGTGCGTCAACGTCTCAAATTGGACTCAGTTTGTGTGTAATATTCCGAAGACTATAACTTGTGACTTTTTCGTAACCAGACCTCGTAATTGGACTCAAACTCTTCCATCACTATTGTTTCAACACATATGAAGTGTTGGAATAAGATTCGTGACAGTCGAAACAAGGTAGCTGCATCCATGCGTCAACGTCTCAAATTGGACTCAATTTGTGTCTTACATTCCTAAGCCTATAACTTGTGACTTTTTCGCAACCGGACCTCGTAATTGGACTGAAACTCTTCCATTACTATTGTTTCAACACATTTGGAGTGTTGGAACAAGATTCGTGACGGTGGAAACAAGTTAGCTCCATCCGTGCGTCAACGTCTCATATTGGACTCAGTTTGTGTGTTATATTCCGAAGCCTATAACTTGGGACTTTTTCGCAACCGGACCTCGTAATTGGACTCAAACTCTTCCATTACTATTGTTTCAACAGATTTTAATTGTTGGAACAAGATTTGGGACAGTCGAAACAAGTTAACTCCATCCGTGCGTCAACGTCTCAAATTGGACTCAGTTTGTGTTTTACATTCCGAAGCCTATAACTTCTGACTTTTGCGCAACCAGACCTCGTAATTGGACTCAAACTCTTCCTTCACTATTGTTTCAACATATTTGAAGTGTTGGAACAAGATACGGGACAGTCGAAACAAGTTAACTCCATCCGTGCGTCAATGTCTTTAATTGGACTCAGTTTGGGTGTTACATTCCGAAGCCTATAACTTGTGACTTTTTCGCAACCGGACCTCGTAATTGGACTCGAACTCTTCCATTACTTTTGTTTCAACACATTTGAAGTGTTGGAACAAGATTCGTGATAGTCGAAACAAGTTAGCTCCATCCGTGCGTCAACGTCTCAAATTGGACTCAATTTGTGTGTAATATTCCGAAGCCTATAACTTGTGACTTTTTCGGAACCGGACCTCGTAATTGGACTCAAACTCTTCCCTTACTATTGTTTCAACACATTTGAAGTGTTGGAACAAGATTCGTGATAGTCAAAACAAGTTAGCTCCATCCGTGCGTCAACGTCTCAAATTGGACTCAGTTTGTGTGTAATATTCCGAAGCCTATAACTTGTGACTTTTTCGCAACCAGACCTCGTAATTGGACTCAAACTCTTCCATCACTATTGTTTCAACACATATGAAGTGTTGGAACAAGATTCGTGACAATCGAAACAAGTTACTTCCATCCGTGCGTCAATGTCTCAAATTGGACTCAGTTTGTGTCTTACATTCCGAAGCCTATAACTTGTGACTTTTGCGCAACCAGACCTCGTAATTGGACTCAAACTTTTCCATCACTATTGTTTCAACACATTTGGAGTGTTGGAACAAGATTCGTGACGGTGGAAACAAGTTAGCTCCATCCGTGCGTCAACGTCTCATATTGGACTCAGTTTGTGTGTTATATTCCGAAGCCTATAACTTGGGACTTTTTCGCAACCGTACCTCGTAATTGGACTCAAACTCTTCCATTACTATTGTTTCAACACATTTGAAGTGTTGGAACTAGATTCGGGACAGTCGAAACAAGTTAGCTCCATCCGTGCGTCAATGTCTTTAATTGGACTCAGTTTGGGTGTTACATTCCGAAGCCTATAACTTGTGACTTTTTCGCAACCGGACCTCGTAATTGGACTCGAACTCTTCCATTACTATTGTTTCAACACATTTGAAGTGTTGGAACAAGATTCGTGATAGTCGAAACAAGTTAGCTCCATCCGTGCGTCAACGTCTCAAATTGGGCTCAGTTTGTGTGTTATATTCCGAAGCCTATAACTTGTGACTTTTTCGCAACCAGACCTCGTAATTGGACTCAAACTCTTCCATCACTATTGTTTTAACACATATGAAGTGTTGGAACAAGATTCGTGACAGTCGAAACAAGTTACTTCCATCCGTGCGTCAACGTCTCAAATTGGACTCAGTTTGTGTCTTACATTCCGAAGCCTATAACTTGTGACTTTTGCGCAACCAGACCTCGTAATTGGACTCAAACTCTTCCATCACTATTGTTTCAACACATTTGAAGTGTTGGAACAAGATTCGGGACAGTCGAAACAAGTTAGCTCCATCCGTGCGTCAATGTCTTTATTTGGACACAGTTTGTGTGTTACATTACGAAGCCTATAACTTGTGACTTTTTCGCAACCGAACCTCGTAATTGGACTCAAACTCTTCCATTACTATTGTTTCAACACATTTGAAGTGTTGGAACAAGATTCGTGATAGTCAAAACAAGTTAGCTCCATCCGTGCGTCAACGTCTCAAATTGGACTCAGTTTGTGTGTAATATTCCGAAGCCTATAACTTGTGACTTTTTCGCAACCAGACCACGTAATTGGACTCAAACTCTTCCATCACTATTGTTTCAACACATATGAAGTGTTGGAACAAGATTCGTGACAGTCGAAACAAGGTAGCTCCATCCATGCGTCAACGTCTCAAATTGGACTCAGTTTGTGTCTTACATTCCGAAGCCTATAAATTATGACTTTTTCGCAACCAGACCTCGTAATTGGACTCAAACTCTTCCATTACTATTGTTTCAACACATTTGAAGTGTTGGAACAAGATTTGTGATAGTCAAAACAAGTTAGCTCCATCCGTGCGTCAACGTCTCAAATTGGACTCAGTTTGTGTGTAATATTCCGAAGCCTATAACTTGTGACTTTTTCGCAACCAGACCTCGTAATTGGACTCAAACTCTTCCATTACTATTGTTTCAAAAGATTTTAAATGTTGGAACAAGATTTGGGACAGTCGAAACAAGTTAACTCCATCCGTGCGTCAACGTCTCAAATTGGACTCAGTTTGTGTGTTACATTACGAAGCCTATAACTTGTGACTTTTGCGCAACCAGACCTCGTAATTGGACTCAAACTCTTCCATTACTATTGTTTCAACAGATTTTAATTGTTGGAACAAGATTTGGGACAGTCGAAACAAGTTAACTCCATCCGTGCGTCAACGTCTCAAATTGGACTCAGTTTGTGTTTTACATTCCGAAGCCTATAACTTCTGATTTTTGCGCAACCAGACCTCGTAATTAGACTCAAACTCTTCCTTCACTATTGTTTCAACATATTTGAAGTGTTGGAACAAGATACGGGACAGTCGAAACAAGTTAGCTCCATCCGTGCTTCAATGTCTTTAATTGGACTCAGTTTGTGTCTTACATTCCGAAGCCTATAACTTGTGACTTTTTCGCAACCGGACCTCGTAATTGGACTCAAACTCTTCCATCACTATTGTTTCAACACATTTGAAGTGTTGGAACAAGAATCGGGACAGTCGAAAGTAGTTAGCTACATCCGTGCGTCAATGTCTTTAATTGGACTCAGTTTGTGTGTTACATTACGGAGCCTATAACTTGTGACTTTTTCGCAACCAGACCTCGTAATTGGACTCAAACTCTTCCATTACTATTATTTCAATAGATATGAAGTGTTGGAACAAGATTCGTGACAGTCGAAACAAGTTAGCTGCATCCATGCGTCAACGTCTCAAATTGGACTCAATTTGTGTCTTACATTCCTAAGCCTATAACTTGTGACTTTTTCGCAACCGGACCTCGTAATTGGACTCAAACTCTTCCATTACTATTGTTTCAACACATTTGGAGTGTTGGAACAAGATTCGTGACGGTGGAAACAAGTTAGCTCCATCCGTGCGTCAACGTCTAATATTGGACTCAGTTTGTGTGTTATATTCCGAAGCCTATAACTTGAGACTTTTTCGCAACCGTACCTCGTAATTGGACTCAAACTCTTCCATTACTATTGTTTCAACACATTTGAAGTGTTGGAACAAGATTCGTGACAGTGGAAACAAGTTAGCTCCATCTGTGCGTCAACGTCTCAAATTGGACTCAGTTTGTGTGTTATATTCCGAAGTCTTTAACTTGTAACTTTTCCGCAATCGGACCTTGTAATTAGACTTGAATTCTTCCATTACTATTGTTTCAACCCATTTGAAGTATTGGAACAAGATTCGTGACAGTCGAAACAAGTTTGCTCCATCCATTAGTCAACGTCTCAAATTGGACTCAGTTTGTGTCTTACATTCCGAAGCCTATAACTTGTGACTTTTTCGCAACCGGACCTCGTAATTGGACTCAAACTCTTCCATCACTATTGTTTCAACACATTTGAAGTGTTGGAACAAGAATCGGGACAGTCGAAAGAAGTTAGCTACATCCGTGCGTCAATGTCTTTAATTGGACTCAGTTTGTGTGTTACATTACGGAGCCTATAACTTGTGACTTTTTCGCAACCGGACCTCGTAATTGGACTCAAACTCTTCCATTACTATTATTTCAATAGATATGAAGTGTTGGAACAAGATTCGTGACAGTCGAAACAAGTTAGCTGCATCCATGCGTCAACGTCTCAAATTGGACTCAATTTGTGTCTTACATTCCTAAGCCTATAAACTTGTGACTTTTTCGCAACCGGACCTCGTAATTGGACTCAAACTCTTCCATTACTATTGTTTCAATACATTTGGAGTGTTGGAACAAGATTCGTGACGGTGGAAACAAGTTAGCTCCATCCGTGCGTCAACGTCTCATATTGGACTCAGTTTGTGTGTTATATTCCGAAGCCTATAACTTGGGACTTTTTCGCAACCGTACCTCGTAATTGGACTCAAACTCTTCCATTACTATTGTTTCAACACATTTGATGTGTTGGAACAAGATTCGTGACAGTGGAAACAAGTTAGCTCCATCTGTGCGTCAACGTCTCAAAATGGACTCAGTTTGTGTGTTATATTCCGAAGCCTTTAACTTGTAACTTTTCCGCAATCGGACCTTGTAATTAGACTTGAATTCTTCCATTACTATTGTTTCAACCCATTTGAAGTATTGGAACAAGATTTGTGACAGTCGAAACAAGTTTGCTCCATCCATTAGTCAACGTCTCAAATTGGACTCAGTTTGTGTCTTACATTCCGAAGCCTATAACTTGTGACTTTTTCGTAACCGGACCTCGTAATTGGACTCAAACTCTTCCATCACTATTGTTTCAACACATTTGAAGTGTTGGAACAAGATTCGGGACAGTCGAAACAAGTTAGCTCCATCCGTGCGTCAATGTCTTTAATTGGACTCAGTTTGGGTGTTACATTCCGAAGCCTATAACTTGTGACTTTTTCGCAACCAGACCTCGTAATTGGACTCGAACTCTTCCATTACTATTGTTTCTACACATTTGAAGTGTTGGAACAAGATTCGTGATAGTCGAAACAAGTTAGCTCCATCCGTGCGTCAATGTCTTTATTTGGACACAGTTTGTGTGTTACATGACGAAGCCTATAACTTGTGACTTTTTCGCAACCGGACCTCGTAATTGGACTCAAACTCTTCCATTACTATTGTTTCAACACATTTGAAGTGTTGGAACAAGATTCGTGACAGTGGAAACAAGTTAGCTCCATCTGTGCGTCAACGTCTCAAATTGGACTCAGTTTGTGTGTTATATTCCGAAGCCTTTAACTTGTAACTTTTCCGCAATCGGACCTTGTAATTAGACTTGAATTCTTCCATTACTATTGTTTCAACCCATTTGAAGTATTGGAACAAGATTCGTGACAGTCGAAACAAGTTTGCTCCATCCATTAGTCAACGTCTCAAATTGGACTCAGTTTGTGTCTTACATTCCGAAGCCTATAACTTGTGACTTTTTCGTAACCGGACCTCGTAATTGGACTCAAACTCTTCCATCACTATTGTTTCAACACATTTGAAGTGTTGGAACAAGATTCGGGACAGTCGAAACAAGTTAGCTCCATCCGTGCGTCAATGTCTTTAATTGGACTCAGTTTGGGTGTTACATTCCGAAGCCTATAACTTGTGACTTTTTCGCAACCAGACCTCGTAATTGGACTCGAACTCTTCCATTACTATTGTTTCAACACATTTGAAGTGTTGGAACAAGATTCGTGATAGTCGAAACAAGTTAGCTCCATCCGTGCGTCAACGTCTCAAATTGGACTCAGTTTGTGTGTTATATTCCGAAGCCTATAACTGGTGACTTTTTCGCAACCAGACCTCGTAATTGGACTCAAACTCTTCCATCACTATTGTTTCAACACATATGAAGTGTTGGAACAAGATTCGTGACAGTCGAAACAAGTTACTTCCATCCGTGCGTCAACGTCTCAAATTGGACTCAGTTTGTGTGTTACATTCCGAAGCCTATAACTTGTGACTTTTTCGCAACCAGACCTCGTAATTGGACTCAAACTCTTCCATCACTATTGTTTCAACACATTTGAAGTGTTGGAACAAGATTCGGGACAGTCGAAACAAGTTAGCTCCATCCGTGCGTCAATGTCTTTATTTGGACACAGTTTGTGTGTTACATTACGAAGCCTATAACTTGTGACTTTTTCGCAACCGGACCTCGTAATTGGACTCAAACTCTTCCATTACTATTGTTTCAACACATTTGAAGTGTTGGAACAAGATTCGTGACAGTCGAAACAAGTTTGCTCCATCCATTAGTCAACGTCTCAAAATGGACTCAGTTTGTGTGTTATATTCCGAAGCCTATAACTTGTGACTTTTGCGCAACCAGACCTCGTAATTGGACTCAAACTCTTCCATCACTATTGTTTCAACACATTTGAAGTGTTGGAACAAGATTCGGGACAGTCGAAACAAGTTAGCTCCATCCGTGCGTCAATGTCTTTATTTGGAGACAGTTTGTGTGTTGCATTACGAAGCTATAACTTGTGACTTTTTCACAACCGGACCTCGTAATTGGACTCAAACTCTTCCATTACTATTGTTTCAACACATTTGAAGTGTTGGAACAAGATTCGTGATAGTCCAAACAAGTTAGCTCCATCCGTGCGTCAACGTCTCAATTTGGACTCAGTTTGTGTGTAATATTCCGAAGCCTATAACTTGTGACTTTTTCGCAACCAGACCTCGTAATTGGACTCAAACTCTTCCATCACTATTGTTTCAACACATATGAAGTGTTGAAACAAGATTCGTGACAGTCGAAACATGGTAGCTCCATCCCTGCGTCAACGTCTCAAATTGTACTCAGTTTGTGTCTTACATTCCGAAGCCTATAAATTATGACTTTTTCGCAACCAGACCTCGTAATTGGACTCAAACTCTTCCATTACTATTGTTTCAACAGATTTTAAGTGTTGAAACAAGATTTGGGACAGTCGAAATAAGCTAGCTCCATCCGTGCGTCAAGGTCTCAAATTGGACTCAGTTTGTGTGTTACATTCCGAAGCCTATAACTTTTGACATTTGCGCAACCAGACCTCGTAATTGGACTCAAACTCTTCCATTACTATTGTTTTAAAAGATTTTAAATGTTGGAACAAGATTTGGGACAGTCGAAACAAGTTAACTCCATCCGTGCGTCAACGCCTCAAATTGGACTCAGTTTGTGTGTTACATTCCGAAGCTTATAACTTGTGACTTTTGCGCAACCAGACCTCGTAATTGGACTCAAACTCTTCCATTACTATGTTTCAACAGATTTTAAGTGTTGGAACATGATTTGGGACAGTCGAAACAAGTTAACTCCATCCGTGCTTCAATGTCTTTAATTGGACTCAGTTTGTGTCTTACATTCCGAAGCCTATAACTTGTGACTTTTTCGCAACCGGACCTCGTAATTGGACTCAAACTCTTCCATCACTATTGTTTCAACACATTTTAAGTGTTGGAACAAGAATCGGGACAGTCGAAAGAAGTTAGCTACATCCGTGCGTCAATGTCTTTAATTGGACTCAGTTTGTGTGTTACATTACGGAGCCTATAACTTGTGACTTTTTCGCAACCGGACCTCGTAATTGGACTCAAACTCTTCCATTACTATTATTTCAATAGATATGAAGTGTTGGAACAAGATTCGTGACAGTCGAAACAAATTAGCTGCATCCATGCGTCAACGTCTCAAATTGGACTCAATTTGTGTCTTACATTCCTAAGCCTATAACTTGTGACTTTTTCGCAACCGGACCTCGTAATTGGACCTCAAACTCTTCCATTACTATTGTTTCAACACATTTGGAGTGTTTTTTTTTTTTAAATGTGTTGAAACAAGATTCGTGACGGTGGAAACAAGTTAGCCTCCATCCGTGCATCAACGTCTCATATTGGACTCAGTTTGTGTGTTATATTCCGAAGCCTATAACTTGGGACTTTTTCGCAACCGTACCTCGTAATTGGACTCAAACTCTTCCATTACTATTGTTTCAATACATATGAAGTGTTGGAACAAGATTCGTGACAGTCGAAACAAGTTAGCTGCATCCATGCGTCAACGTCTCAAATTGGACTCATTTGTGTCTAACATTCCGAAGCCAATAACTTGTGACTTTTTCGCAACCGGACTCGTAATTGGACTCAAACTCTTCCATTACTATTGTTTCAACACATTTGGAGTGTTGGAACAAGATTCGTGACCGTTTGAAACAAGTTAGCTCCATCCGTGCGTCAACGTCTCATATTGGACTCAGTTTGTGTGTTATATTCCGAAGCCTATAACTTGGGACTTTTCGCAACCTACCTCGTAATTGGACTCAAACTCTTCCATTACTATTGTTTCACACATTTGAATGTTGGAACAAGATTCGTGACAGTGAAACAAGTTAGCTCCATCTGAGCGTCAACGTCCAAATTTGACTCAGTTTGTGTGTTTAAATTCCGAAGCCTTTAACTTGTAACTTTTCCGCAATCGGACCTTGTAAATTAGACTTGAATTCTTCCATTACTATTGTTTCAACCCATTTGAAGTATTGAACAAGATTCGTGACAGTCGAAACAAGTTTGCTCCATCCATGTCAACGTCTCAAATGGACTCAGTTTGTGTCTTACATTCCGAAGCCTAAACTTTGTGAATCTTTCCAACCGACCTCGTAATGGACTCAAACTCTCCACTATTGTTTCATCACATTTGAAGTGTTGGAACAATTCGGGATAGTCAAACAAGTTAGCTCCATCCGTGCGTCAATCTCAATTGACTCAGTTTGGTGTTACATTCCGAAGCCTATAACTTGTGACTTTTTCGCAACCAGACCTCGTAATTGGACTCGAAACTCTTCCATCACTATTTGTTTCAAACACATTTGAAGTGTTGGAACAAGATTCGTGATAGTCAACAATTACTCCATCCGTGCGTCAACGTCTCAAATTGGACTCAGTTGTGTGTTATATTTCCGAAGCCTATAACAATGTGACTTTTTTCGCAACCGACCTCGTAATTGGACTCAAACTCTTCCATCACTATGTTTCAAACACATTTGAAGTGTTGGAACAAGATTCGACAGTCGAAACAAGTTACTCCATCCTGCGTCAACGTCTATTTGGACTCAGTTTGTGTGTTACATTCGAAGCCTATAACTTGTGACTTTTTCGCAACCAGACCTCGTAATTGGACTCAAACTCTTCCATCACAATTGTTTCAAACACATTTGAAGTGTTGGAACAAGATTCGGACAGTCGAAACAATTAGCTCCATCCTGCGTCAATGTCTTTATTGGACACAGTTTGTGTGTTACATTTCGAAGCCTATACTTGTGACTTTTTCGCAACCGACCTCGTAATTGGACTCAAACTCTTCCATTACTATTGTTTCAACACATTAAGTGTTGAACAAGATTCGTGACAGTCGAAACAAGTAGCTCCATCCATGCGTCAACGTCTCAAATTGGACTCAGTTGTGTCTTACATTCCGAAGCCTATAACTTATGACTTTTTTCAACCAGACCTCGTAATTGGACCAAACTCTTCCATTACTATTGTTTCAACAGATTTTAAGAGTTGAAAAGATTTGGGACAGTCGAAACAAGTTAGCTCCATCCGTGCGTCAACGTCTCAAATTGGACTCAGTTTGTGTGTTTACATTCCGAAGCCTATAACTTTTGACATTTGCGCAACCAGACCTGTAATTTGACTCAAACTCTTCCATACTATTGTTTCAAAAGATTTAAATGTTGGAACAAGATTTTGGGACAGTCGAAACAAGTAACTCCATCCGTGCGTCAACGTCCAAAATTGGACTCAGTTTGTGTGTTACATTCCGAAGCCTATAACTTTACTTTTGCGCAACCAGACCTCGTAATTGGACTCAAACTCTCCATTACTATTGTTTCAACAGATTTAATTGTTGGAACAAGATTAGGATAGTCGAAACAAGTTAACTCCATCCGTGCTCAACGTCTCAAATTG
>JASUTR010000048.1:0-103847 GCA_035048495.1 Euptelea pleiosperma
TTAGACGTCAGTATGTGTCTTGGTGTCAGACACATACACTAAGTGTCAGACAAAGTACCCTTGAAAGCTTGATATTCTGACATGTCCGTCAGTTATTATGTTGGTATTGGGAAATATTATTAGACAACATCAATTAGTAATGGGAAAAGTATTTGAGAACACCTCAAGATGGATAGAAATACCTTAAAAATGTATACTGAAAGACAAATATTAAAATGAAATGAAGCTTTGTCTTGGTAGCCGTGCCAATGAATGTGACATGTGGCATAGTACTTTGGAAAATTGGAATGTTCTTTATTTTGAGCTCAAATGGCGCTGGTTTTGTTAATGCACTTTCTTGGCATTAGATTCCTGGAAAAGGTAAGGATGTCATCTATCCATGTCCAACACCAAGTTGCTTAGTTATTGGCCAGTTTTTTTTTTGACAAGTATACTACTTTTATAAAGAAAGTAACAAAGCTGCAGATAGATTAGCTAGAGATGGTACTGATATTGGCATTAGAATAAGGAATATTATATTAATGCCACCTACTGCATCAACATCATTAAGTTTTACTATATACTGATGTTCCACTTGCTCCAATGTGCTCTTTTTAGAAGTTCATGGAGGACCACAGTATGAGCCATGTGGCACACTCTTAGAGATTGCTGACCATATAGATGTTTGGCCCAACCCTAGGTGGACCTACAAACCAATAGTTAGCATGATTAGTAAGTTTGTAAGTTTCTAACTAGTAAGTTTATAGTACATGTAAGCTTCACCTTGCAGCGTAGTCTATTGTGCACAGTGACTTACCATAGCATCCCCAAGAGTCTGCATCATGGTAAACCTCCTCTATTGCAACTAAACAACTGTAAACATTTTTCATTCTGTGGCATCATTAAAGCAACACTTGTCTTCTACTCTTCACTCTTTGTACTTGTAATTCTTCTCTTAGGTGGCCTTATGTTTTCCTTGAGCTATTGACTCCATGGGCACCTCTATGGTAATTATTAGCTAGGTCCCTTTTGTCTTTCATTTTCTTCTGCTTTTTTCTCTGAGGCAAATCAATTTACATCAATTATTTGAGGGTTTAAAGTTTAGGTGTATTTAGTATTTGGCATAAATGTTTATTTTTTCTAGTTTTAGCATTGTTAGGTTGCTTACATTAATTGGCATTGTTACACTCTCACTTACATGAACTAATACTGACTTTCAGGTGGCTTAATCATCTTAATTCTACCATAAACAACGAGGGATGGACTTAAGAAGAGGAGTTGGCTTTGATTCACACTCATCAAATTTACTAGAACAATTGAGTTAACAAAGTTCTTACTTGAAAAAGAGCCAAGGTGGAGATTCCTTTTTTTGAGAGGGGGGGGGAGTTGGGAATAGGAGCATTGGGTCCTCATATATATTTAATGAAAAAGCGGCTAGCATGGGGAATTACATGTTGTATTTAACACTTGGATCAAACTGTATTTTAATTGTTTAGGTTTTTAGCTATTAAAATTATATGTTTCTTTATTGTATGGAATGCGAATGTCGTATTTTAGATTGTGTATGAATCTTCACAGGTAATTATTATACTAATAAAGAGATTTATGATAGTATTATTTAAAAAATTAAAAAGTAAAACAACGGCATTCATAAAACGCCATGAGTTTATAAATACAACAGATGGCATTTTATAAATGCCATGCTTTCGAACAAGACGGCGTTTAAATTTCACTTTATGGCATCACAAACGCCATGAGTTAATAAAATTCAACAGATGGCGTTCTATAAATTCCATGCTTTTGAACAAGCTGGCATTATCTGAAAGGGTAATAGGTCAAAAGACGGCGTTCAAATTTAACTTTATGGCGTTCACAAATGTTATACATTAATGGCGTTTATAGAACGCCATGATTTAATGGCGTTCATTGAATGCCACTGTTTAACTCTAAAAAGCATGGCATAGCCTTTTACAGCGTTTTCTATGGCGTTCGATGAACGCCATAAAACATTTTTATGGCGTTTTCCGAACGCCATGAAAGGTCTATTTTGTTGTAGCTTACTGACTTATCTCCCGTTCAAAGATCCAATGAATTCAATTGTGGTGGGTGTCTAGCCCCTATGGCCGGTTGAACCGCCTCAAATAGAGGAAGAGATGAAAGAAATGCCGGATGAGAGGAATGCTGCTTCCTCGACCAGCGTAGAAAACGGAAGTGCGCTCCTGCGCACTCCGGCTCGAAAGCCGTAGTTTGCTGGGTCGCCCACTAATTTCTTGCTCGATGAAACGATCCAGATGACCTGACCATGTTTTATTACTCTCTTCCTGTCAACTCGTGTCTCGAGTAGATAACTACAACAAAATAGACCTATAACAGCATTTATTTCATTGCATTTAATAGTGAACGCCATAACTTTCTAATAATTTGTGGCATTCTATAATAAAACACCATCGATATCTTATTTTGACATTACTTTAGCGGTGTCGAATGGTAATAAAATCAACCTAACAGCGTTCTTTCTTAGAAAGCCACAAATGTTTTATCAAAAAATAAGTTTCGCGCCTCGTGCCTAAAAATGCAAAACCTACAAAACCCCTCTCTCACTCTCTTGAAAGCCTCCATGGACATTGACACCTCCTTTCTCACGCAACCTCTACCGCACAAGAGCTGTGATCGTGGCCTGCAAGCCTTTTGCGATCCTTCTCTGATCGTTATATTGAGTGACTGAGAGGGTTTTGGGGTTGATGTCAGAGTAAAAATGGTCGTTAGGGTTTTGAAGTAGCCTATTTCGCACTGGGATTGAAGGTTAGTTCCTCCATCTTCTCTTTGTTTTTTCAACATTTTCCCCTTCTCTTTGGGTTTTCAACCGTGGGTGGTTTCTAATCAGGCTAATTTTTTTTATTTTTGTCCTTTGCTTTTCATCTTCTTCATTGGATCGTCACAGCATACGACGATCATGATCACGATCATAAATATTAGGTTAATTTCTTCTCTACTCATTTTTAGCTCCTTTCTTCTGAAATCTCAATCTCTCAAAACCAATTTTCTGGATCAGATCTTGAGCATGCAACAACTTTGACCTCGCCGTCGTGCATCGAGGTACGCCGTCATAGATTCTTGGACCAAATACTAGGTACACGATTAAGATTTTATGAGTTTTTCGTGCGGGTTTTGGTCGTTTTGATTGGGGTTTTGTAAAGTTCAACCTCTGTAAACCCATCGTGGTTAACCATCGAGTTTGATAGGGTTCTTACATCATATTGGTTCATTTGGGAATCTGGATTTGGTTAATGGTGTTGGATTCCAGTTTGTAATGGGATCATTTCCTCTCAAATCTAGGGTTCTTTTATGTTTCTTTACTGATCTCTTCATATTTTCTATTTTTTTTTTTACTTTTTAAGAGTTTGGGTTTTGATTTTTTGGATCCTAGCCGAAGATAGAATGAGTGAATGTTTCTCTAAGTTTTTTCTTTTCTTGATTTTGATCATTTTGTTGTAGTTTGGTGTACTTTTTACTCGATTTTGGGTTTTTACATTATTTTGGTCGATTTTGGGTTCTTACTCAATTTCTTTAGAGCATTTGAAAGCAATAGATTGTGATGGACGACTTTAAAAACACTAGCGACTGGGAGCAAGAGTAAAAAAAAGGTTCATTTGGAAAGAGTAACTGGCATACAGCCTCACTTCTCATAATTATCATCAGCGCCCTCTCTTTCTTTCTCTTTCTCTCGCTCTCTTTCTCTCTTTTTCTTTCTCTCTATTTCTTATTATCTTGTATTGGTGGTAAAATTGGTACAAAGGAAGCTTTCTTTGTTCGAATTCGAGGATTTTTATGTTTATTTCTTTTAACTTTTAATCTTGTTATTAGGGCTCTAAGAAGAAGAAGCAAATCTCCGGACTCTTCGTTTGACCTCCAATTCTTCTGGAACTTCTCTTGCTTCTTGAAGCTTCTAGATTCTTCATTCGAAGGTTTTTTTTCTGATTAGGGTTTGGCGTTGGCTTTCTGGTTTAGATTCTTGAAAATGTCTAATTAATTTCATTTTTATGAATTTTATATCGATTCTTTGTCATTTTGTTTTTCAATTTTTTAATTCTTTGTGGTGTAATTGTTTAGGTCTTAAACATCTTTCACTAATGTGGGTGGAAAGAAATTCAATATTTTTTTTTGGTTTGGTATTTACTAGAGAAGGGACTTTCAAATTTCTAGTCATTTTGTTAGATATTTTTGTGTTTTTGTTCTGAATTTGGTTTTTTACCAATCATTATTAGGTTTTGCTGTTGATGTTCTGTGGCTATTTCAATAACACTAGCGAGGACATAGTAGTTTTTGAAATTCTGATGTAGAAAATTCTGCATCCACACGCTTCCATTGGTTGTCTCTGTTTTGTTATACACTATTTCATTGAAGAGGACGGGAAGAAGAATTGGTGAGGAGCAAGAGTCTTCAGGATTTCCTATTTCTTCTTAAATTTTGTTTTGTGTAATCATGAAAACTTTATCTAAGAGATGGTGATTAATAAAGCGCCAAGTTTACGCTCTCTACCTTTACAAACAGTATTGTCTTGTGTGGGATGCTCGCTCTCCCTCTCTTGAAGAATGGAGAAGATACTCACTACACTTCTGTCCTCGATCTCATTCATGGGAACCACACTCAACTCCACAACCTCCTCCTACCGACGATGATGACAACCACTTCTCTAAGAATTTCTCTGAAGGTTAGTCTAGATCCATCTCTATTGTCGTGTTTAGAGCATGCATTAAAAGGTTTGGGTGTTGCTTTATTCAAGTTGTCTTGGAAATTATTTCTTAATTGTCGGAGGCTATTCATAGCTAATTTTGCTTTTTTTTTTTCTTTGATAATGAATTCTGCTTTATTTTACTATTCATAAATGGGATCCATTATAGGTTATACACCATGATGATGGTTTATAAATTTTATTGAGCAAACTTCCTGAGACTTCATAAGATAAAGTCAATTAGCTAACGGAATCGGATGTTAGATTTTCAATGTATAATGTATTATAGGACAGTTAGATAGAACTGGGAGGTTTTTATTTTTTTTAGATGAAAGACTTCTAGTTTAGACTTTAGAATGCTAACAGATGAATTCTTGTATGATTTTATTGGATGCAGTCCTTTTCAGCCACTACAGCAGCTGCGAATGCTAATGCATTGGCAGGCCGGATGGCGAATGCCATTGCTTCCTGATTTGTTCAATCAGCAGTTGTTGTTGTATCATCAATACTTGCACCATCTTATCAAGGTCAGAACATCATTATTGTTGGTGTTCTAGTAGTTGCATTAATTTTCGAAACAGATCTATAGTAAAAAATATAAGATATTTTACATTTTTATAATATAGATTGTTGAAGGTATCTCAATTGAAACCCATGGTTTTAAACTTTATTGGTATTTCACAGATGTTCACTCTATTTCTGAGAACTTGAATGACTTAGTCTAGTACTTAACCAAGTTTCAATATGGTTCGGGTTCACATATTTGTTTGATTGGTTATATTTTGATGTTGAATGGGTGATTATATTTCCTCTTTTTGGTTTCAGATCCTGAAATTAGGGCTAAGAGATGGTACTTAAGTAGTTTTAAATTGCCATGTTTGAGGCTGAAAAGGAGTCCATGTTCAGGACGTTTTTTACAAGAAAAACTAGGGCATAACGCCCATGAAAATGGTGCTAATAGGGAGAGTTTTCAAGGGGTATTTGTTGGGGGTTATCCGGCACACTTAGTGGACCCCACATGACTGATTTTAGGACAGCAATGGTTGAGATATGAGTGCCCCTGTTTTGGTTCAGAAGTTGAACCAGAACAGTCCCAATGAAGAAGAAGACATTTAAAGATGAAGAAAAATAATAATATAAAAGTTGGAAGAAATATAGCAACTCACTTGTTGTATTTTTTTTGTTTATTTTTTTACCTGTTGATTGTAGTTGTGGGTCTTGCTAGTTGGAGTTTTAGCAAGTTATTCTATGGCCAACTCAACTATTCTGGTTTTGGGGGCAATGGTACTGCAACCATGTTCTTCCGGTATTCGCATTATTGGCGGGGGTGGTTAGTGTGGTATCAAAGTTGGCATGGGGTAATCATATCAGGAATGTAGGTTGTGTTCCATGAATGACACTTCAATGTAGTCCTTTAGTTCTATAAACCAAGACATGCACTAGAAGCTACAACAACAGAGATTGGCTATGCTTTTTGGTGGAGAAACTCAGAAGGAGGGCAGTGTTTCTTCTGTTCCTAGTGCTCTACCTGAAAACCATGCACAAAAACCACAATCCATTTCTATTTAGAATCTCGAAAACCTGAGGCTGGAGACATTACTAATCCAAGGAAGAGCGGTGTTGTTAGACGTAACACAATTGACTGGTTCTTTAAGAACTCTTACACCCCAAACACTACCACCAATAGCAGCAGCAAGGGCAACGGTACTACAAGTAACTGGAATGGAATTCAAGCCTGGACTGATTTGCAACAATACGATGCTTTGCCTTAGTAAACAAAAAAAAATGGAGGAAAAAGAACATCTTAAATATTATTCTTTTCTTCGTGGTTTGACTTTTTTTTTTTTATGGGTTTTTTCCATTCTTGGAATACAGCTCAACATGACAAACACAAAGTGTTTTTTTCTTAAGAGGGTGAATTATAGCTGTAGTAGTTGTTGATGACGTCAATGTTCTTTTTTTTTCTTTTTGGTTTTTTGTTCCTACAAAGACGCAGGACTGTTATTGTTTATGGCACACTAAAAAAACCTACTTGAAAGTTATCTCTTCATTTTGACTCTGGAACTGATTGATATTAGTATGACTCACAACCTGCAGTATCTCTATTGATAATGGAACATTATTGTGTACGGTATGCACATTTTCTAAATTTGCAACATCTGCAGGTTAGATATCTTTCTACCAATTCACCAAAACCAACATCTGCAAAGGGCAGAAGTATTTTCTTTATTTTCGTGTAATATCTGCAAATGCCACCATTCACCAACATCATTTTGTATGATATGGCATGACACTAATGTTGTTTCTCCCTGTTTAAAACTCATTGCCTTGTTAAGTTTTTCCTATCTTTTGTTTTTGTATTTATTCACGAACCCTATTCCATCTTAAGGAGGTACTGACTGCGAACAATAATAATCACTTCAAATCTGATATGAAAGATCTACAATTTCATAAAAGATATGAGTAGCTCTTCCTTAAAAGAACAAAGAAAAAGGTCCACTAAATGTAAAAACAATCCCATTTAGTTAGTATTTTTAGCTTATATACTAAAACACTAACTAAATTAGGCACATCAGCTAATATGAAAACAGATATGTGACTTAAAGATAAGATTTTGTACTGACTAAACGCTAGCACATTGATGTAGATATGGGTACCCCATAATGGAGTAAAGAAAGGATAAAATTTTTGAGTCTTCTCTCTTTCTCTCTCTTGTCATTCACCCTTCTCTCTTATCTTTTATTTTTTTTCTCTTAGTTTGGTAAAGTTTACATTTTTAGTTAATTTTTCTAAACCCTCATAATGTGCATTCTTTCACGTATTTTCCAAGTGACCTCCAAATGAAGCTCAGTCTTGAAAACAGAAAAAAGATGCATGGAAGAGAGAGAACCTTTTACATAGGTAAGTGTTGTACCATGTTCAAATAAGGGTGGTGAATTGCACCACTTCATTTTCCTAGAACTCTTTGAAGGCATAGACTAGCGAAAACCTTGAAATTTAGGTGCATGCTTGAAAAAATATTCATAAATTTTGCAGGTTGTTTGCCTTGTGATGAGATGAACTGGCAAATGGAGGATATAAGAAGTGTGCTTGCTGGACTGCACTATCTAATACCTTTTTTGTCATCTTACTTGGGCATGGATGGTTGATCACATTGAAATTTTTCTTCATATAAAATTGTTTGTCTTTAATATGCATGCCCTCTTTGTTAATGGTTGCTTCTCTACAGTACAAAATAATTCATTGGAAATTGGGATGGAATGTGCATTTTTATGCTTAGTGTCAAACTTCTGATGATGCTTCTTAATTATTTCTATTTTCAAGTCATTTGTATAAGCCATGGATGAAAAACTGAGGAGGATAGTCATTTGCATGGTACTTCCACGTGTTGTCATGTGTCACGATATCATTGTGGAGTAAGTTGACAACTTCTGATTATGTAGGAATTTTTTTTCTGTGAAGGGTGTTCATTTACAGGGAATTTTATTATTTTATTTTATTTGTTAGTTTTGTTTCTAAAAGCAAACACTTGAGAGTTTGGCATTTGGCATCGTGAAGGAAGTCTTGGTCGTTTCAAGTTTGATTCTAATTTTCTTTGTTGTGTGATTTCCTCTTCTCTGTTTCTTTGCATTTTTGATAGTTTTTTATTGATATATTAAAAAAATAAGAAGAGGGAACTTCAAAGACAAGTTTCTCTTTTACTCTTTCTTATTTTTTTCCTTTTTGAACTTCTAGGATCTGCAAGCATTTACTAGTCCACTGCCACTATCATGTTTGATTCTGGGGCTTCATTTTTTTCTAGTACAACTAAATAGAGGAAACTATCTTCAGTGGGTCAGAGGACTCAGAGCAAACCCATTGGAAGAGCTATTTGTACTTGGCGATTATCCAAGATTGAGATGTCTAGCATGTGGTGCCCGTTTGGTTGGGTGGTAGATGTCCCTTGTACAAGGTCATGGGTTCAATCTCACTTGGTAATTTTGATCATGTGATGCTCACTTTTTCATCATGGCTATGCAACATTTTGTATCAAATGTATCATACTTTTGTTCCAATAAGTTCTTGTGGCAATGTTTTATATTATAGATAATCACACAAGACCCTTGGATGGTCTTCCAATTGAATCAGCTTCGGACTTGCAGAAAGTTTTAATAGTTAAAGCATACACTTCACAGATGAGTGCTTTTCATCAAGCATCTTGTGAATAACAAAAGGTTGTTTTTCCTTTTTAGCTAGGTAGTTGTGGATATAAACAAGCTGAAGATACAAACAAGCTATCGTTAATAAGATTGATGCCATTCAAAATGACTATCAAATGTTACCATGACAACCCCACCACTATAACCATGACTAAAACCACTACCACTATTAGTACCATTATCACCAGCACCATCATTAACACAACTAGCCCTAACTAATATTACCACGTCCACAACCGTCAGTCTACTACCTCCACCATTAATACTACCACAACCATGACCACACTACCATTACTACAACATAGCTAAACCCTTATTGAAACCCCTTAATAGAATAACTGCACTTCCAACACCATTATAGTACTAGTAGTTGTTATTTCATCAAGTGGTTTTTACCATGACCACACTACCATTACTACTACATAGCTAAACCCTTAATGAAACCCCTTAATAGAGTAACTACACTTCCAACGCCATTATAGTACTGTTATTTTTTATTTTCTTCAAGTGGTTTTTACAACGTAAGGGTTCTCAGTGATTCTCTGGTAGTTTGGGAGCACATCCCTATTTTGTAATTCCTTGGTACGTAGCTCGATCATGAGTTTTGCTTTGGCAGGTGAAAAGATATTTGTATTCAGCATCATCAATTATTGGATTTGTTGCAGTTGGCAAACATATATGCTGAAGCACAAGATAATTGGTCACATAGAGTAATGAATATATTTTCATCTGAAAATGAAATCCCTAATGGAAGCCGTGATACTTCATTAACTGTTCTAAAGGGGCAAATTGATGCATATTCAAATTTCCTAGCAATGTTGCTAAGTTTACGTGCTCCAAATGGACTAAGTTTGATTTAATGATGATGACTGTGGGCCTTGGAATTTCACTACTTTCACTTTTCATCCATCTTGTTGCTATTAGGAGGGCAGCCAAGCTATTAAATATTTCTTATCCTTCCATTGGCAATTCCAGGATTTCTTTTAGGTTCATTTCTGCTCTTTTTGTGGTGGCAAAACGTGTATGCAGCTTCCTTTCCAATAGTTACATTCATGAGTTCTCATGCTCTGTTATTGTTCCATATCATCTCCAATGTACATTCTCCGCGTATGATGTTTTTTGTTTCTTTTTTCTAATGATTTTTGTCTTCTTGAGATTAGTGGCAGAAGGAAGAGTAGACAAGAAGATCTTCATAGAAGTTAATACTGTTACCTACCTCAATTATTTGTCGAGTTTCTTTTTGAATAGTCTGATTAGTGACTGATTATCTGTTGTGAATATATTTATCTTGACAGTAAAAATCATATATAGACATTTTCTTCTCTATGAATCATGCTAACTTTTTTTAGTTCATGTTCGCAGGCAGTTGCATTTCTGCTGTTAACTTCCATTCACAGATTTACCATTTGGTTGTGTCGAAGGTAGACCTTCTTTCATGCAAATTAGAGTTGAGCCAAAAGATGATGAAAAAGGTGATATAAGAAAGTTGCTAACCTTATTCTCAAACCCTTGTTTCCCAATCAAAAGAAGGCACTGACCCAGTTCTATTTTTATGAATTAAAGGATCAAGTTTTCCAAATATTCAGATGCAAGAGTTAAAGCTTGGTTTTTGGTTATGAATGGCAAGCTTTATAAAATTGTTTGAGGTCCTTCAAATACTTTTCTTATGTTTTAATGCTTTTTAACAAAAAGTGCTTCACAATAAAGCACTTACAACTTTTCCTGGACTTTATGAACTTCTATGTTGGTAATCTATGCAGATTCTTCCCTAAGAAGGCCACATCACTGGCATTTGGCATTCTCAATGAACTCATTAAGGTCAGTGTCATTATGGTTCAGCTATATCATGAATTAGATTACCCTCATTCTTTGATTTAATTTTTATATTTTATTCAATAAATTAGATTTGAATTTTAACAGTTTTGATGATCTTGGAGCATGTAAGTTTAGAATGCTAGGTTATTGTCTTTTTCCTTAGTTAAAAATGTTAAATTGCTTATTTTCATGCATTTTTCTTTCTATCAAATTGTCTTCATGATAGAAGATATCCAGGTACTTCTTGGAGCTACTACCTAACAGCAATAATTCTCCAAGATCAGGGAGTCCTGGCTGGAAAACCAATGGCATCATCAAAGGGAGTGGTGCTTTATCTACTATAGGTAAGGGACCCCAATAGGTACTGTAGTTTTGCTGTCTATTTCTACTTATTTTGTTGCAACTCAAGGAGGAAGGAGACACCATTTTGTTGCACCTAAGGGGATTCTCAGCGTAGGTTACTTAAGAAGCCCTGCTATTGGCAATGTAATGTAGTGTAGTGTTTTGGTTATGTATTCCAGGTGCAGGCGTGCAGCACTATAACCTTGATCTTTATTAAAAGATGGATACGTTTCTGACATACGAGTCTATGCACACTGTGTTTGCTTCTTTGTTTGCCTTAATTTGGTTGTAGCATTAAGTAAATGTGCAAATGGAGAAGATGTTACTGTTATATGTTGTTGCAGGGTGACCAACAAGTTGCAAGTGTATATGCTGGAAGTAGTTGTGTACAACTTAAAGGTCCGCAAGAGTGCCTTGATGTGCAATGTAAGGATACATTTGTTTCTAATTTAGCATTCAACATTTTTCTATTGTACTATATATATACTTATGAAAAATTGTATTTTACTTGATTGCGACCCTTTGCACCTGATCAATTGACAACCTTATTTCTATGTGTGGAGAACTAACTTAGATAAAAATAAGGGGAAGTTTATGATTGCAGATCATACAAGAAGGTCCTTTCTGCCACTCAGCACTTTCTAAAACTTTTAACCCTATCAATGCACCCTGTCTGGGAGATCTGCTAGCTTGAAGATCGGCCTGATTGGATGTTCTAACAATCCAATCAATTGCACACCATTTTGGTTGGTCAGTAGTCGTGCCAATAGAAAGTCCGTTAGTTATATCATTAGATGGCCAGGTTGTTTTTTTTTTCTTCGATTTTTGCTTGGAGACCAAAATATCTTACCACAAGGTATGGTTCTTCTAGAACCTCAACAGCATTTACATCTTGCATCCTCATTAGAATATAATGATTTTATATGGGAGATGCATCGAGGACATTGTGAATGTGTTTGTCATCTTTGAGCTTATTAGCAGTTTTCAAGTGTGCCACTCATTAGGTGGATGATCGATCATCTCTCCACTTGGTACTGCAAGCGCTTTTCCTCAACAAGGCCACATTGCCAAAAAACCAAACTACCCACTCGTAGTCAGAAGTGGTAGGCAAGCATTCGCGTTGTACTGAGAGCAAGTTTTACCATTCTAGCAGCCCAAACCCTCTTGATAGCTTGAAGTAATTACAATGATAGGAATAAACACTAAAGACTGAAAAATAATATCTCTGTTACAATGTGTCTAATACAAAAAGAGAAAAATACAAGTCTCACAACAGTTTCCACTCCCCAAAACCAGTGAAGGAAAATATTTTTTAACAAATAGAACCAAGGTAGAAGATCCTATGGCACTGATAAGTGCCATTCTCATAGCAACCAAACTAGCTTAGGAGACTACTTCTATGTAAGACACGTTACATCAGTAGTTACAATCTACTTACTGGCGTGTTTAGCAAAGCTATTGGTCAACACTTCAATTTTTTTAGTGAGCAAGCTAGGAATGATGGATTTTAGTAACCTAGCTCAAGGGGAAGCATAAGGCTTGACAAAAATTTATGACGTTAAACTTAATGGCATGTTAAAGTTATTTCTTACATTTAAAGTTACATTCTTATATTTACTTTTCTTATATGGTTACCAAACAGCAAAAAGAGCTAAACTCAAGCACTTTAATAAAAGTGCTATTAGGTAAGGCCTTAGTCTTCTTTTATACACAAGCTTCTTGTGCACTCCCGCTTCCTACATTTTAAGAAATGATGATTCTCTCTTGTTTCACTAAAATTAGCTCCAGGCCATGATCCCATTTTTTGTTGCTAAGGATCCAATTGAACTTTTCTTATGGTGCATTAGAGATGTAGATTACAAGCATGATGTTGGCTTAATCAAATTTGGTGGTAGTTTATGAAGTGATGAAGATAGGTAGTCTTGTATAGTCATAGTGCCTTTTGTTACTTTTATTATGTTGGCAGCTCTAAATTTGAAAATACCCTGCTAATATTTTTTTCATTTGTACTACCTTAGATCTTTTCACATCTTGTTTTGTTCATAGTTTAGTAACTACTTTTATTTTCAAGGCTCTTGCTTTGTTCATAGTTCAGTAATTAGATATTATTTTTATCTTATATGTTTTCGTTCAAATGTGTTATGGTGAAATTTACAAATGAAGTCATAGTAATTAAAATGAGATTTTATTGGAGCTATTGTGAACTTATAAGGCTCATGCTAAGCCTTCCGCTTCCTGCAATGCATTAGAATGTGTATAAAGCCTTGAAATATATATGATCTTAAGCATTGATCAACCTTTGAAATGCTTTTATTTTTGTTAGCAGATAGAGAGATATGAGGCCTGCAACAAGCGAAGATCTTTTAGAGGTATTTTGGCAGATTTGAGCAACGTCAGGTGGCTTAATCATCTTAATTCTGCCATAAACAAAGAGGCATGAACTTAAGAAGAAGAGTTGGCTTTGATGCACACTCATCAAATTTACAGGAACAATTGGGTTAACAAAGTTCTTACTCGAAAAAGAGCCAAGGTGGGGGGGTGGAGTTAGGAATATGAGCCATTGGGTCCTCTTATGTATTTAATGAAAAAACAACTAGCATGGAGAGTTACATGTTGTATTAAACACTTGAGTCAAACTATGAATTTTATATTTTAATTATATTTGTATTCAATTATTCAAATTATCAATTTCTTTATTATATGGAATGTGAATGTGGTGTTTTAGATTGTGTATCAATCTTCATAGGTAATTTTATAATAGAGAGATTTATAAGAGCATTATTTAAAATATTAACAAGTAAAACAACAGCATTCATAAAACACCATGAGTTTATTAAATTCAAATGATGGCGTTCAGTAACTGTCATGCTTTTATACAAGTTTGCATTATCTGGAAAGGTAATGTATCAAAAGATGGCGTTCAAATTTAACTTTATGGCGTTCATAAATGTTCTAAATTGATGGCGTTTAACGAACGCCATCAATTAATGGCGTTCATTAAACGCCACTGTTTAACTGTAAAAAGCATGGCATAGCATTTTACAGCATTTTTTATGGCGTTTGATGAATGCCATGAAATGTATTTTATGGCATTTCTTGAACGCCATAAAAGGTCTATTGACTGAAGCACGAACCTAATCTTTCTTTATTGATTGGATAGGGATGCGCATTCAAATCATTGATCTACTGATTGAGTACGAACGAGGACGCTATTGATGTTTTCACCAAATTTCCACGTGGACATTCCTCCGCTCTTGTTGCTCCACCAATTAGCTCCCGTAGCAGTAGTAGCCCCTGTGTTAGCATCTTAGGAAGCCGTGATATGATAAGCATAAGCATCTCCGTCCATGTGAGGCCAGCGATATGGATGAAATGTATCCCCGTCCGTGGTAGGAATCGAGCCAAGCGCTACTTTCAGTCTCTACTAACTGAATCCCCGGCTGTTAGTCATTGCTCTGTGAAGGAGTGGGCGAATAAGCATCCGGCAAAGGCACAGCTAGCGCACGGGAGGTGACACCAACCACACTCCTGGCTAGGCGCACTCTCGTCGATCCACCACAGAGGTTAACAACGTATTCGACCGAGTTTTGAACCAAAGGAAGGAAAGGGGGTCCACCAGCAGATTATCCATGTGCCGAGATGCGGTCCAGTTCGAGCATATCCAGTTTCATATCCATATTTCGCAGATCTAGATTCTTCGATTGCATACCTATCAGCAGTAGCAGATCCTGTTCCCACTCGAGAGCTTGTAGTTGCGGATCCTCCAGATCTCTAAGACGGAATTGATCCCACGGACGCAGAGCGTCAGAGCCGATTCACTAAGTTGATTGCCCAGTTAAAGAACCACCCCATCAGTTGAAACTCTTTATCCAGTAGATGAAGATCCTGAAGCGGGGTCCCTAGTTCACAAGCCTGTTCCATAGCTAGCCCGGGTTGAACCATACTCCGTGGAAGCACACGTTTTGGGACAGACAAATCGATCAGGTCGAATAATCTGTTCCAGTTCCTGCTGTTGAGGTCGATCCCGCGGAGACGCAAGCAAGATGAGCAAGAGACACAAAGGCGAAGGTGAAGGTACCAACAGAATCATAGGTTGGTGCAGAGGCAGCATTCCCGCCCGCTACCGGTCCTAAATCTAAATTCATACCCATTTTACCCTGCATCAGTGACAGTTGGAGCTTTGATTGCCCAGTTTACTTTTAACCGCCACCGATAAAACCACCCATTGTGGAGTAAGCAACTACCTAAAATCCATCGGGTTGCGAAGAAGCTATTAGTCACAGATTCCATCCAGACGAGCTAATTTCATTGGTTCATGCTTTTCAAACACCACTAGCACCAGTTTTGGAAATGGAACCAGAGGCGACCGAGAAGCTACCATTTCACCAATTGATCTCGCGGCTAAAGCATGGGCAGGAGGAGTAAAGGCTTGTGCTGTGCCGTTTCAGTCCCACTTCCAGGTGCGAATCCAAATACATGGACAGGAGCAACCAAGGTGGGAAAGCCAGTGGTTGTCCTATAATCAGTGTACGAAAGGGCCCGTACCATATAAAGTGAACTGTTAACTAGCACCGCAGTTTCTCCATATCCGATGAACACACTAATCCTCCACTTGTTCCCTTTAGGGGAATTCACCAGCGTGGTAAGAGCTAGCTGGAGTTCGAGATCTAGTTTATTACCCGTAGGAGCAGAGGCAAACTAATCCTTCGCAGCCTAAAAATACCAAACCTCCCGGTATATCTTCCTATTCGAGAACCATATCTCATTGCAGAGCCCCTTCCATTTCGATAGCCAGCATTAGCTAATGTTCCCACATCCCTTGCACCTCTTTCAGAGCCTCTTTGAAAGCCATCAATCACCCTGCCTCACGTTCCCTCCATCTGAGCCCGCAGCATCCCGGCCGGCACATCTTGAGATCGAGTTTCAGTTTCTTTTCTAGTGGGGATCAGGACCCGGCGTAAAATCCACTAGAAGCATAAGTGGGTTTGTTGATGACTCAAAACCACCGTAGACCCACCCACGGATCCTTCTATCGGAGAGCTATATCTATCGGATCCAAACCCAGCAAACGGAGGCTTGAAAGCAAGATTGGTGTGTAGGAGCGCACTGGAGTTTTCTACGCTGGTCTCTCATTCCCCTATTCTTTTGGAGCTCGAACCAGCTTATCTTCTCCCCAGACAGTCCCTCTTTTCCCAATCGTACCTGAGCAGCCCACTCCCAGCCAACCTTCACTCACTCAGTCGTAAGGCTGCATCTGAACTACAGTGGCTTCAATCCGAGTCCGGGTCCCGGGCTGGCTGCATCGGAGAGGGGTAGAAGCAATGGATCGATTGTATTGATTCCATTTCTTCTCGTCCATCGATCAATCTCCATCGAATTGGGGATCATATCTCCTAGTCTTGATCTACCCGGTCCCCTCAGAATGAGATAGAGATGGAAGCGGGAGCGGAGAGCCCCAGTTGGAAGGTATTTGGTGCTCGAACCAGGCTGCTTCCTCTCCCTCTCCTTTCAGTCGAGAGCTAAAGCCCATGCAGTCTTGAATCTGTATCCGAAGGGGCCCGAATGGAATGGGGCTTTTCGACAACCAACTAAACTCCTTGTCCGGTTCGGATAGTCTGCCTGATGACCTCCATCAGTTTTTGATACGTACATGGATGGAATGGATGCATTTCCTACCTCTGATTGGTCCTTCTCAAGCACCCAACTCCTAATATCAATATATCAGGGCTAGGGATGCGATACGGGGAATGGAACCTGTTAGTACCGGGCAAGGGGAATTCATGCTATTTCCATTTCTTCACATCCCACCCAACCCAGCTATGTTGTCTCGTAGATAGCAAGGTAAGTAGATTGTTGCTCGTTACAAGGCAAGGAAATTCCTCCTTCGACCAGCCAATACGGGCGAGGGGAGACAAGATCCTGGCACGCTCCAGGGTGACCTCCGCCAAAGAACGTCCCAACGTCAGATACTGAATGAGCGGCAAGAGACACGTTTAGAAGCTTCGTATGACGAACGACCGACCCGTCGGCGAGAACTAGTCTTATCATTAAAGGCAGGAGGGGGCTGTGTGTGGTTGCCGGTAGTTGGGCGCTGAGATGGAAGGGAGGGAGCACCGAAAGGGAAGGAATATTCCCTTATGGAGAAGGAGTAAGACCTAGGGCTCTTTCCTTAGGTCCAAGGTCTATTCCTTCTCCTCCCAGATCATTTCTTTCTAAGTTGATCAGGTTAACCATTCGAGAATGACCCGCGAAGACAGGCGTTGTTCTTTTTCAAACTCTCCATGAGCCTCTTAGCGACCTCTCGGACACACGGGACGATGATTTGGTCCCACCGCTGGGTGGGCTACCCACAGGCAGGGTCTTTGGCCCCAGTCCGCCGAGATAAGCACTAAAGGCTGCTGGTACGCGGCCATATGTATTCGCTGAATTTCAAGCTAAAGCAGTCCAATGCTTCGCGATCTGAGATACCAATTAGGCAAGGCAAGCGATAGAAGATGGAACAAAACTGAGGGACCCGAAGGGCAAAACCACTTCCGCTCGGTGGAAGTAATGGATGACTACATCTCATCCCGGTCCTTCATTATCGAACTGTTCTAGCAAACCTCCCGAGCTGACCGACGCATGATCAGAGTGTACCTCAGCTTACGCAGAATCTCTCATTCATGCTCGGGTTCCACTCTGTTGTTAGCCTCGGCCCTCTCTCGTTCCCACTGGCTCACCCGCCTTGCTCTTCCCGGGCCGGTCCTTCGTTACGCACCGCTACTAAGCTAACCCAGCGAAAGCGGTTCCGCTCACGCTGAATATGGTATGGGGGCAGGTTTTAGGCCATTCGACATGTGCTCTGGCATAAGCACATCCGTGAACTCACCCAAACATCACGGGGAGCGAGATGCGTGCAACGAGATTGGAGCTGAAGGCGAACTGCGGAGTCTAATGGATGAATTACGCTCAATATGGAAATATACTGATTTTGTCAAGCGCCCCGACCTTACGTGGAACGGAACCTCGAACTGATTCGTGAGCCAAGTGAGCAACCCGCGCCTGAGCCACATGCATCTTGCGATCAAACCACTGCGTGCGGGGTCAATGACTAGATAGCCACGGTAAGATGGAAGGCCCTGACGGAATGGAATTGAACCTAATTGGAATGAATACGCGATGCTGGGAGCTGGTTCTAAGTTCCATCACTCCGGAGACAGCGACAGCGGCTTTGGTAAGCCCACCTTACCCAAGCAAGAGCACCTGCGTTCATTCCTTTGGAAGGAAGGATGGAAGGGGGTGGAGCAGAAGGAAGATCTAGATATAGTTCATAGGGGTGTCAATTTTACCCGATATAACCGGAACCAAATAGGAACCGGAACCGAAAACACCGGTTCCGGTACCACATTTTTGGGAACCGATTAAAAAGAACCGGAACCGGAACCGAACCGGAAACTAATGGTTACGGTTCCGGTACTCTAATATGGAACCGAAACCGATAAGAACCGGAACCGAACCGATAAGAACCGGAACCAATATATAAATATAGTGTAAAAATTCTCATATTACCAAGATTGGACCCGTTATACCCGAAATCGGAACCGGAACCGACAAAAACTACATAATCGGTTCCGGTTCTGGTACCATCACTTTGAGAACCGGAACCGATAAGTACCCGAACCGATAAGAACCGGAACCGTTTGTTCCGGTTCTGGTCACCTTAGGAACCGAACCGGAACCGACCCGTTGACACCCCTAATAGTTCATAAAGTTCCCCACTCCTGTTCGGTTGGAGCGAGCTGCTATGACACCCACCCTGTAAACGGAGGCTTTCAAGCCGGAGTGCGCAGGAGTGCACTTCAATTTTCTACGCTGGTCGGTCATGGTCGATTAGTGAGCATCACATCTTAGTCAATCAATCGGTCTGCGGATCCATCATTCTCTATCGTGCGTGATCACTCACAGCAGCAATCCTTTCTTGTTGAAGGAAATCCTACGTGATGCCGATGCATGAACCCCCCTTCGCCCCTTGATGAGTAAGCTCCGTAAGCCAGCTCTTCGTTGGTTGGCCCGCCCCCCTGGTAAAAGAATGTCAGGTGCCCCCCTCCTCCCGAAAGACAGAATTCCGCCCTCTGTCCGTGGATGGATAGAGGAACAGGTACGGTAGGCACCCTGAGTTTACCAACCTCAGTGATCGGCTCCTAAGAGTTCCCACCCTGGGGTTGGGGTTAGGCTGCTGCGCCATGCAGGCCCCGTGGGCTGCCTTATCCCGACCCCGGGAACTCAGTAGGCTCGCTGCTAACAGAGACTAGGAACAGCAATGCTGCCCCCACCTGCTAACAGCACCATACACATGCGTCCGATGTATGTATGTGGCCCTCGCGTCGATCTTACCTCCGCTGCCTGTCCGTGCGCGGGTCGACTCACAAGAAATGCAGCTAGCTTGCCAACCAACTGTTCATGTTTGAGCTTGTTGGCTTGCTTCATTGTTATTTATACACTACCTGAATTGACTTACTTGGTAGCCTATGTGAGTATTCGGATGGATGGATAGAGACTGATCCCTTTCTACATACATAGCCCCCACCCCCCAGATACATACATACTTTTCCTCCTTTCTCCCATAAAGCTTCCCTTCCCAGAGATCAACTCCTTTCTTTCCTCATCATTCAACATTGAACTGATGATCCGAAGGGGCGCTTGTTCTGCTGGGCGGCTAAAGGAAGGCAATCACGACGAGGCCGGGGGCCGGGGAGAAAAAAAAATGACTCCCATTTCAAAAATGGAACTAATACCCTAAGGTCATCCTTTCCTGAATCTTAGCTCTTCTCTTTCTTATTCTTACTACTATCACTTTCCAAAAAGTATCTGGGTAGTACGCTTGGAACAAGAAGGTTCGTCGTACAATTTCGGCGATTACAAAAATCAAGGAGTATATCCCTCTCCCTTAGTGTCTTTCCACTTCCGTCGTTCAGGAACAAACACAACAAACACTTCGCCTAATTCTTTTGAGTCCCGGCCCGATTTTTTCCCACTAACCAATTACGTTACGACCACTGAACAAACTTGGTTGACGAACATGGTTTATGCGCCGCTAATGTAGCGGCTTGTCGAGCATTTGACAAACTCACACCATCCATTTCAAATGGGATTTGTCCCGTGGACACACGAGCAATCCAACCCGTAGGATTTCCTTTTCCTCTTCCCATTCTCACTTCTGTAGGTTTCTCGGTAATAGGGAGATCTGCGAGAACTCTTACCCATATGTTACCATTTCTTCAAAATTGTCCGCTCATAGCACGATGGAATTGTCCGATTGTAGCCCGACGCGCTGCTTCAATGGCTCGATATGAAAGATGACCAGCTCTACAACTTTGAGTGCCATATCTTCCAAAACCAAGTTGTGTACCGTCCGGTTCGCGACCCCTACTACATCTGCCTTTACGATATTTACTATATTTCATACGTTTCGGATTAGCACGTCCCTTATTTTTTTGACTATATGAGATCCGCACTTTGACACCTGAGATTCTGTAACGAGTAGATACTTCCGCAGGAGCATAATCGATTTTCTGGTTAAATACATTACGAGATGTTTTTCTATACTTTCCACATTCAGTTCTAGCTATTTCTGCACCTTCTGATCGACCTGAACAACAAATACGGATCCCCACCACCCCTTTTGGCATTACTAATGGAATATCCTTCACTATTTGACTAAAAATGGAACGAAATGATCTTGTTTTGTTCCTCGGTTGAAAAGAGATGTCTTGAGCAATCGGAGAAGCACTTTGATAAACAGATTTGATCTTAACCGACTCAATTAAGGTATTAGTGTTTGTTCTATTAGACAACAAAGATCGCATTTTTTCACTTCGTTCAAATAAGAGTTGTACCCGTACAGAATTCTTCTGTTTCTCAGTATGATCTCTATCATCATCTCTATTCCCTTTATCCATTCTCCTATACCACCTAGGTCTATAAATTTCTCTATCAATTCCATGACCTTCTCCTTACCCATGAGGTTCCAACATTTGATCCTTAATTGACCTAGGAGTTGTTCCCGGGCATCCTCAATAAAAAGGTTATTATACACCCCAACCCCATCCCTTGGAAAGAAAAAGGTAGCACCGAAGAAAGGAAAGAGCGAGATGGTGGTTTTTGTTGTTCCCGCGAAGCGAAGATCATTCGCTTGGCGAATGAAGTGGGTCAACCTCTTTTTGGCTTCGGCCAAACACTTTTTCTCACTGGTCGAGCTTTCTACAAAAAAAGCGATGCGAGAACGTATTCTCTTATCTAAGCTTCTTCCCTGTTCATTCGCTCCCCCCATCGTAGATGGTTCAGCCACGCCCGGTGCCACGAAATGATTGAGAACTACGACGGGGTCGAAATGCATTTTGTTCTTTGTATTCAATAAGTATGGCATGACCGAATAATTCAAGGAGGGGCACATTGCAGGGAGGGTCCTTTTAAGTTGATGACTCGTCGGGCCGTCGGAGCGGGACTTCTTGGGGAAAAAGAACTGGAATAACTTAGTTTTTCTGGAGGAGTCGTCATTTTCTATCAAGAACGCTATGTCATTTACAACCCCGGCGTATTTCGGATGCTTGAAGGCCCTGCTGACCCGAAGTGATTTAGAAAGATTCTTCTTTCTCGATGGTGATCGGTCATGGTATCCATAGCGTTGCTTCTTTTTTGGCCAAATCTTGATTTCGTTTTGCTTCTCCCGGTCGTCGAGCCTGATCGACTTGACTCTTTTCCCTGCCCCCCGGCCTCTCACTTCGTTTCGTTCTTCTTCTGTACCGTCGCTTGAATGAAGACACCCGATCAGCCTGACTTTCCCAAATGCCCACCACCGGCCCTTCTCCTTTCCGGGTCTGGATTTGTCATGTCGTTTCAGTCATCGTGGTCGACGGGGAAGAAAGAAATGAATGAAAGTTCTTTTGGGAAAATGTAGAATAATACACCTACCGAGACAAAAGCCAAAGGTTAGTCTCGTAGGTGGACGTATCGAACCGAAATAAGATCTTAGATTGACATCTTGATACACTGATTTACCATAATAATAAATAGAGTCAATGGTGACTCCGTCATGGGAAGAGCCGCTTCTTTCTTGCTTGATAGGGGGGGCTTCCATTCACCAGCGCAGACTACAAGTGCTCTCCGAACCGTGCTGAATAGTCACCCATCACCCATCCGAAGAAGCACTCATTGATACAGGGGAAAAGACAAGAGAATCGATGGAAGGAGTTCAGGCGGATTCAGTTGCGTATCCATCAAATCCAGTTCATATGTAGTAGATAAAGATCAAAGGGCTGCCCTTACCTTACCTCTGCTTTTGTTTATGAAATTGGGCTTCAACGGTCACTAATGCGTTCTTCGTTGATGCTTCCTCCTCTACTGCTACTGGTAGTGGTGCTTTAATAGCTTGATCTGGAACCAACCTATGGTACTGTCTATGCCCATCATGCTATTAGGTTAACAACCGGCTATGGAGCTTGTTATGTTCTTGCCCCTACTCTCTCTGCTGACTCTACTACGGGCGTCCCCTCCGAGGGTCTATCTGCTACTTAGTCAACAGGCTCTGGTCCCAGATCAACAAGGTCATCTACTGGAACTACGCCTAGATATGCGTACAAAGGAATGCTGGCACTGGAAAGGAATTGGACTATATGATGGTGGGACAGGCTTCCCCCTATCCACGCCGGTCCATCCACACTTCTACTGGGGATATTAGGCTATATCGGAACAGGGAAAGATACTGGACAGAGTTGTGCTTTTCCCACCTTGGCCAGGAAGAGATGTGAGACGAGGTTCTTCAACCATTACTTCTGTTGCTGGGTCAAGATCAGGTGGTAGCTTATTTGTTGTTGCTGGTGCTACTGGAGGATCTGGGACTAGGTACAGATCTGGGTCTCGCTTACGAACATCAGAATCTTTCAATCCCAAACATCAAAATATAGATCACTAGCATCCGGCTCTTCCTAACGATCACGAAAGATAGAACCCCGATCACTAGCACTAGGATCCCTACTTTCACTAAATTCTGGATCTTCCTCCCAATAACGAAGATCATAATCTCTATTACGAGCATCTGTAACTGCATAGCATCAGAATCTCACTATCGATTTGTAGTTGGCCAGCAGCATAGGCTAGGCACCATAGAACATGCCATAGTGCATGCCATAGCGATGATGACCACCATAGTAGTTTGTAGGCATATGAGTGTTAGCCACCTTTTCCAAAGAATTTCCAAGTCTTCCTACTTGTTGACCAATTCCTGTGTGCTTCCCCACAACCCACGAGTGCTATCGGCTGACAGAAGGAAGAGAGTGACCTTATCATCAAATTTGGTGTCTGCCTCCGCACATGCTGTCACTATAGAATGGGGTAGTAATGTAGTTGTAGTTCCCCGCGTATCTAGTTCCATTCATAAGTCAGCGATTTGGATTGGTCCGCCTATATCGATATTCGATTTCTTAAGCCATTGTATTGACCAACCAGCTACTGAGATAGACTACCATAGAGAGAGGATCGGCTATGGCTCTATGATGCTATTCGGCAATCAATCAATAGGTGGTATATCAATTTATGACTGCTGGTCCGGGCAGCTACCTTTCCTTTGACTGGTGAATCAAGCTTTCTGCTGATCGAGCTCCTCCTTGGACAGAAGAGTAAAGCTACCTACTTCCTGATCGGGGTCTTGTGCCTCCTTCGGCAGTGGAGTGGGTTTCAATGATGAAGAATTGGCGGTTCATTACTGGAAGTGGTTGAACGCTTTGGTGAGTTAGGTGGTTCTATGCGATACGAGGGTTCAGATGTTGCTTCATTCAAAGGTGAAGTGCCATTTCCGATCCTGAGCATGAGCCTGAGATTGAAGCGCCCATGTCTTAATTTGTCCGAGAAGCGAAAACTCCTCCCGAACTGAACCAATGCGCGGCCCCCTGCTAGGCAGTGCAGCATAAACAACCTTAGGTCATTGTGATGGGGCTGAGAGGTCTCTCCCCCCTTCCCCACTAATTCAATCATTCACTAGGAGGCCAGAGGGAAGGGCTTCAACTCGACCGACTTGATTGCCTCGACCTGGCTTTTAAGGTGTGCCGCAGATGACTCGAGGACTCGACTGATCACTCGCCCTTCAAACAAATGTGAATCACCCGCCGGGTGGGAACTTCTTATTCCCAACCCACCCAGGCCTTCACTTATGGGAGCCCACCCTCGCCGGGTTGGGAAAAGCTAGATTTGCATCTGGAAATGCTCTATATTGGAGCCATACCTCCCCCTACGCACCAGAATTTAGACGAGCGGACAGAATCGTGGAACCAAAGAAATGAGTACTCTAATGCCTGCCACATGAGAAGGATTGGTTGCTTAGATGAGCATGCCCAACCTACCAAGTTGAGGGGTTGGAAAACGCCAGCAATATTAAGCGTTTTCTGAACGCAAGTTAGAAACCTCTATCTCAAGCTTCTGGGAGCAATATATTTATGGCAATCAAAGGAGCTTTAGCCCGAGGGTTAAAACTCCCAATCTTGAAAGTGGATTCAAAACCTTAGCTGTATGGTCTACCCCATGCAGTAGTAGGATCTGCCCCTTTCTTCTTTCTATTCCTTATTCCTCCAGGCTTCCTTTCTCCGAAAACTCTCTCTGGTCGACGACAGAGGTGTATCCCTCTCACTGGTAAAGCCTTTCCATAACGCCTTCTGTCTAGGACTTTCACCGGCCATGGAATGGGAGGTTTCATTCCGTTTTTCAACAGATCAGGCGTTCATTTTAAAGTGAAGGATCAGAATGATGCAAAGAAGTATACACAGGTGGAGAGGCGAAACAATGACCCATTACTAAACTTTCATTTTCATCCCGAAAGTGAGCGGAATGGGCTATGGAGAACCATCCTAAGATCCAGAAAATGCTGGGAAGAGCTGGGACGAGGATCGGGAGAAGAGACGGGAATGAGGTTTCATAGTAAATACATTATCACAATGCCCTGGTAGCGTATTTAGGGAGTGGGCAACGAACGGAGGGGCTGCTAGACGAGAATTGGATTCCAGAGATCGATCGGCTTGTAAACCAAAGATTCGTGATCAGAACGAATAGAGGAAGAGAAAGGAGACCGAATCGCTAAATGAACCCTAATTCAAACAATCTCAGTTGGAATCGCTAACGAGAAAGCTGAACCACATAAGAGATTTGTTGGAATGGGAGCTTATTACTGGGACTGATAAAACCTAGAATCGAGGAAATAGCTCGTAGGTTAGTAATACTTTGCCAGTATGGTTGATTGACCGGGAGCCGACTTCAACCAAAGAACTCTTGAGCTCTGACACTCCAGATTATGACCTGGACGTGTAAATGCGAGTCGAGAAGCTCCCCTAGCCGTATGTGTGGGACTACCCCCTCCCATTAATCGCACGTATGGTTTCCCCAGTAAAGATGCTTTCCCGTCCTTTGCTCCCACCATGCCCTCTGTCTGCGTCGGCTCTTGACTATAAAAGAGAGATCCGTGATAAACAAAAGGGGGAGGAGGTTGGCTCGAGATAAGAAATCCCGCTTTTGAACCTTGCAAATCAACCCCTTAGGGCTTCTTATTCCCCGGGAGTTTTCATTTGAGTTTTATACAGCCCCTCCCTTCGGTCGGGAATGGGTCAGTGTTTCTCTGGGTCCCTCCCCTCCTTTCTTCTAATTACTGCCTTTCCTCCCTAAAATCCAGAAATAAATGACTAACTTCCTTCCATATACTTCGGATACTGCATCAAGGATAAAACACCTTGTTTCAGATATTTATTTCAGTCGGAAACCCTCGTCTTTGATTAAATTGCCCATTCCTCTCAATTCGCGCACCTCATCTTCCCGCCTGATCTTTAAAGAAGAACCCAATCCTCCCAGCACCCAATTAGGAAATTATTGAAGTCCCCAGCGGCGGATAAATGGAATATGCGCCTCCGTCGGTAGAACTTTGATTATAAAAAAGAGATAATTGAGGAGTCTACCCAGCGGAGGCATCTCTATTCTTTTTCCACTAGTGAGCGCGTGCCTGGGATCGAACTGCAACTGATTTATGACGCCTACCCATTCAACTTCAGATTTGATCTAAACCTTCAGCGGAAACGCATACACCTGGTGAAATGGACAAGCGATTTTATTCCCACCCAACCCCTTAGTAGACACCTTCTTTGTTCGGAGTGAAAAGAAGGGGGGTGTAGCTGCCTACAGGATTCCCCCTTCCCAGTTGAGAGATAAGGCTACAGAGGGAAATAGTGTAATAAATGCAGGGGCACTGATTGCCACATGCATACGACTTGATATGCATTGGGATACAACTGATAGAATGCTTCTCGATTGGCCCGTGTAGAGATAGATGCTTCCAACTCTTAGATGCGGATGCGGATGCGGCGGATAGATGGTACTGGGCATAGAAGGAACATGGCACATCTTCTTCTCCACCGCTTTCGCCCACTCATTTCATGGATTGACCGATTAACTAACCACAATGTCTAGGAAATAGCAACCTGAAACGATTTTGTTGATTCGCATGCATAGATTGACTGGTTTCATGCTCCTCTGGTTGTGCTGGCAGTTCATGGCGCTACCGATATCTCTTGCTCTTGCCTCCTGAAAGTTGGGTTTTTCCGCGTCGTTGGTTACGGAAACCCTCACTTCAACATAATTTGTAATTTGATCCTATTATCCTGCAAAATTTAGAATTCTTGCACAGTGGGAAGTGTCGGATGTCGATCCGCACTCGGGATTAGTCGGATTAATGCAATAACGAACATGATATGACGGATTTTTGCTTGAAATTGTGGAAAAACATGCTAGAGAGGATGGAAAATATGGAAAAAGAATGATGGGTGAGTGATTTAAACATGTATGAGAGAGATTTTTATTGATTACTAAACATAAATAAAAGAGAGAATTAGAATTAAACACATTAATGTAAGATGAAAATGAACTAACCAAAATTTTATGAAGAGCAAATATCCAACCAACATTTTTGCAATAAGAAAGCACTAAACTAATCTTAAAAATAAAAAAAAATAAGAGATTCTAGAGAGGGAAACAAGAAAGACAAAATGTCCTAGAAAGAGAAAGAAATATAGAATGTAGAGAGAGATTATTAAAGAGAGAAAAATCAAAGGGAGAAATAGAGAAGAAAGTGACGAAGAAAGGATTAGGGAACTCACGAGAAACTTACCATGGACAACGAGGGTGGCTGGCCTTGGAGGAGCAGGTGGTGTTCATGGGCTTCAACCTGCAACTATGGAGGATGGGTGAGCGGCGGCGAGTCGAAGGAAATGAGCAACCTGGATGCTGAACGGTGGGTGTTGAAGGTTGCTTCAATAGAGGACGAAGCAGGAAGAGGCCAAGACCATTGCTGACTTTGCACGACTTGGAGATCACCAGCTATGAAGAAGAACTACAGCATGGGCTGTGGTGGAAGAACAAAATAACTGCCTGCAAGAGTTGCAGGTGTGGGCGCTGAAGGTGAGAAGTCGGGCTTCACCCTGAGTTGCAGACCACGGCTAGGAGAAAGACGCACAGCCTAAACCACTTTTAGGAGGTGTAAAGAGCAGCAAGGAGAAGCATGTTGGCGAGCCCGATCTGTCCAAACGTTGATAATAGCTTTGAGGAACGACTAAAGGAGTAACAGGTGCTTTTCTTGGAGGTCCTCTAGTGCAACTCCGGTGAAACAAACCAGCAAAGGTGTTGCTGGTTGTGTTGGCCGTTTGAACGGTGATTGGCTATGGGGTAGTGGCTCGTGAAGAGGCAGCAACAATGATGAAGGGGGGCGAGCTGGGGTTGTGAATAGAGAGAGGGAGAGGAGGTAAAGGAGATGTGCAGGCGTTAATGGAGGTTGCCGGAGTTGCAACCTGCAACTCCGGTGATCTAAAAAAATATTTTTTTTTTCTTTTTTTTCTTTGGAGAGAAAGGAGTTGGTGAAGAGAAGGAAGAGTGGCGAGATGGTGGCTTGAAGAGGACGACGTGCAGAGGTCTGCAGCAGGCGGAGGCGGTTCAGATGCTGGCCGGAGTTGCAGGCTGCAACTCCGGTGGAAAAGTGGTGAAGAAGATGAAAGAGAAGATGAAGAAGAAGAGGAGAATGGGGCCAGAAGGAGAAGAGATCTGTGCGGGATTGATAGGGGGAGAGAATGGAAGAGAAAGGGGGGGGATTAGGGTTCGAACGAACCCCTATCCTTCTCCTTTTAAAGCTTCCCTATTTCCTTTAATGGAAATAGGGGATTTTTTTGAATAAAAAAAATAAGAAAAATAATTTTTAAATTTTTTTTTTTTTTTTTTTTTTAAGTAAAAACCTACTTTTCTATGGGGAATCTCTCCATTTAGTGGACCCCCCATTTTTTAATTAAAATTATTTTGAAATTCACGGGGTCCACTAACTGGTCGGACAGCGGGTCGATGATGATGGGCCCGGCTATTGGCCCACATGGACTGATGATGTCCATCGTCTCACAAGATGATGTGACAGACATTCTGATGGCGATCGGATGGATGGTGACTTGATTGGGACCCAGATTGGTAGATCGACGGATCTAGAGAGATCCAACGGTCCGATTGAAGATCCAACGGTCCGATGGAAGATCCAACGGTCAGAAAGCTAAGGGAGATGAGATAGAGCCGAAGGGTAGGAGTTCTGGGGTTAAGTTAGTAGATTCGAGGATTGAGAGATGAAGAGAGAGAGAGAATAAGAAGAGATGAGATAAAAAGTATCAAAAAAATGGAAAAAAGCACTGGCGGAGGGTCTGGAACCCTGGTCTTCACTGTGACCATCCTCACGCTTCTCCAGTAGAGTCGACCATCATTCTTTGCTGACTCATGTGGCTTTAAACGCTTTGGTCCGTCTCTTGGTCATTGGCTCTCCTACTCTCTTCGTTCTTTGGGCCGGCTTTTTGGTCCTCTTATTCAGCCCATATTTGGCCCATATCTTCTAGTCATAGCATGTGGGCTCTTTAAGCTTTTATAATGGGCTTTCATGATCGATTTGGGCCCACAAGTCTTGAGAATCGTCCCATCGGGGTTTCCTGCGACAGAAGAAGCGCATAATGAGACTCTCTCAGAATGACTACATGTCTAGACTTTCGAAAATGTGTTTAATGCTTGCAAATATACCATTTCGTCCAGAAAAGTGTGTTCTACGCAACACAAGAGACTCTTACGTAGAAAAGTAGGTAAATAGAGTATTTTACGTAGGAGAATGCAATAACGCTAAAAGGATAATTGCTTAAAATAAGCACTTTTGAGCGAATATCACAACCCCCAACCAGCATATTGCCAATCCTTGGCAATTAGTGCGAAATAAATGAGCTTAAAAGGGCTCTGCACATGCTGCACACTTTTTCATATTAGCTCAGGGAAAACACCGTTCGTCAAATTATTGAATGGATGCAAAAACATTTACATGCTAGCGAAGAGTTTGAAAGTTTTGGCAAGACTACAGACTGATAATCATAACTCAGAATAGTCAGACTCTGCGTGTGTGTGTGCTCAACATTCTCATCATCCGACAGTAAAGATTTCCAAATCACCTCTAAGTTTTTATGCCTCGACCTCAAATCTCACATGTTTAGCACTCAGAATAGAATCACACAAGAAGGGTTTTCTTCTTTTCTCTCAATTTATATGTGAGGAGATGTATTTAATATAAAGAGGCAAAAGATCTCACATATGTTTTATTTGAAGGAAGGACATCTTTAACAGAGGAAGATCTCATGATTGGAATACCACTTCACTCGGGAACGTCAGATCAAACTCTATAGCTTCTCTTTCTCCAATCTCCACATTTTATGATCGTACTATCCTAGAATCAAGTAGGACTTTCCTGGGTTGTAATGAGGCTTAGGTCAGGTGTAGAGAGATAAAGGGATACAGGATTTCAAAGATCTTGAGAGGATATTGTCATTTTCTTGCATTTTTCCTGCGACGTAACACCATTATCTGGTTCTTTTTCCTTTTTTTCATATTTTTCTCTTGTTCTTGATATTTTTGAGACTGCTCAATTTCTTTTCAACACTTTTTCATACTTTCTTTCCATATTTTGTTTTCAGCTTGAACCACTTTCTTTTCCTTTTGATTTTTCTTCTTTACTTTTCTTTTCACGGTACACCTACATCAGTTATTTTTTTATCCTTCTCAAAAGTAGGGTAGCTAGTTACACTTCGTAGCTGAACTGGGTTTTTGGTTAATGGGCTTACAAAGAAAAGGCTTTTATAGAAGGGTTCAAGGGGTTTCTAGTGAAGTATAATTCAGGTGAGTAAAAAGGCTGAATGGTTTCAGAAAAAATGGCCTAAATCATTTTCTAGGGTTTGCACTATCATGTATACTGTCTTGACTGGATACAAAGAAGGTTCTGTCGTAGTAATCCAATGTTGATGTCGTTCTGAGTTCCATGATCGAAGCAAAAGATAATGAGATCTCTCAACGAATATTGCGGGCATGAAGAATAGTGAGTCATCCATTGACTCAGGATTATTGTATAACTCTCTGAAATGATTAAAGGCTCGAAACTCACTGGGTTAGGTCTCCACAATTATTCTCACAGGATCTCTAGAGTTTCAAAACTTAGGATGATTTTGATGTTGATAGTGTACAATTGTGCCGAATCTGAGTTTTTCTAAGTTTTCAAAACTGCTGTAGCCACGCTTGACTTGACTCAAAGCTAACCTTAAACAAAAATTGACATCCTCAATACTGACTTAACGGAGGTTTTCAGCTAATCAAAGTCAGGGTATTTGACACATTTTTGAAATTCTAGAAAACTTTTGGAGAACATCGGAAATTACCCCCAAACTTAAGATTTTTTTTTTTTTTTTTTTTTTTTATCAAAATGAAGACATGAGTTTTGGTAAATACCCCACCCCCAACCAAAATATAGCACCGTCCTCGGTGCTCATGACCGGGACATAAAATGATAACAAATCAGAGATGATGATGCAAAGATTCAGGAAGAATGTTACCAAGTCGGCAGAAACTCGACAGTGTGTGGTACCTGATGATCGGAAGAATGAATGTACCTGCATTTCCAGAGATATAACAGTAATAACAAATGCATGAGACTCATGTATTCTAGGAATACCGGAATTGCCTTTCCGAAAGCGCTAAGTTTTACGTCTTCAGCCAGACATGACGGGGGTATATCAAGTACCCCCAACCAGGATAAAACTCATGGAGACTGAGTGAATCTGCAGTCTTCCTGACACCTAAGGTGGAATAGAGACAACTATCCTATCCCTTGTCTAGGTATACCTGTGTAGAACAGGTCTTTCTCAGTGTAGACTGAGAGAAGGGCATTGAGCTCTCTGAGCAGCCCGGCAAAAGCACGGAGTTGATCTGGGAGGGATCGAAGCTTCTCAGTAAAGATTGAGAGGAGAGTAGGAGCGGTTTCTCTGAGCAGACCCGCAAAAACATTTAGTTCAGCGGGGAGGGATAGAAGCTTCTCAGTAAAGACTGAGAAGGGAGTAGTAGTGGGTTCTCTGACCGTGGTTAGCAGAGCCGCAAACTCATTGAGTTGTGCGGGAATGTATCTGAATGGAGCAGACTCCTGCAGATCAGTAATACCAGAAATGTTGGACTCCGAGATGAAGTCAGACTCACAGTGTTCATGACACTTGGATAATATATCTTCGGGAGAATCCTGAGTTAGACTCTCTACGGCACACGGGTCATCGATAATATCGACGTAGGGTGACGGGTGAAAACTGTTGACCTCTCCCTCGATGTTTCCTAATTTGATAGGGATGTTCCAATCCCTACATTCAATATGTTCCTCCTCGGTGGGGATTGGTAGGTCCAGGACAGCGGGAGGCCCATTTTCTAGACACGGCTCTACGGTGGGAATGTCTGCATTCAGAGCAGAGAGAGAATTATCAGAGATAGAGATGGGACTAAGTTCCTCTGTGCTCAGTCCAGAAGTTGGTGCTGTTAAGGGCACCAAAGATTGCGACTCGGGTTCATCACTAATGTTGCACAATCCAAGGGAGGTGGGGAGGAATGGTAGATCTATGACAGTTGGGATCCTACGATCGAGACACAGCTCAGTGTCATGAAGATCGACATCAGGGGCAGTAGAGGTGGAGTGAGAATTAGGTTGCTCTGAGGTAGGTTCAAGATTTGGTGCTGTTAAAGGCACCGAAGAAGGAAACACTGGCTCCTCAATAGTCTGGCTCGATCTAGGGGTGGGTACAACTTCTATTTCTTCCTCACAATGGTGGTACTGGGTCCAATTGTGCGGCTCCTCATTATAGACAGTGGCCATATCATTCTCCTCAGGATAGGCTATTGGTGGACTAGTGAAGTTGACTTCCTCTCTCTCATTTTCTAATTGAACTAGACGTTTCTCAAAGCTCTCCATAGATTGCTGTTGTTGGTGCTCTAGACTTTGGAAATACTGTTGTTGCTGGGCAATGTACTGAGAGAGAAGGTCCTCTAGACCGGGTGTAGTAGCCAACGGAGGTGGTTCAGCCAAGGGGAGCTGAGGTGCTAACTCTTGATTGTAGTCCGACTGGGTATGAAAGTTGTAAGGTAAAGTGGAGTCTGGGACTAGTTGCTGATTCTGAAAATCCTGAGGGGCCCACTGTTGATCAGAATAGTCATTCTGTGGATATGACGGGTACTGGGATTGCGAGTATTGCCAGTCATACTCTCCATTGGGTTGATGGAACCCAGAAGGATAATTATCCTGCGGCAGTTGCTGCGGGAGGGCAGACTGTTCCCAACCAAAGTTATGGTGACTCCTATTATCCGGATAATAAGTGTTGTCATAGGAGGTCTGCATTGGAGATGGAAAGGTACAGACATCTTGCTGGATAGGAGGGTAATATCCTACAGACTGGGAATGGTACACAGGTTGCTGGACTGCGGCACGAAGGGCAGAGACTGAATTTTTAAGCTCTTGGAGTACAGAATTGTACTCCGGATCTCGGTGATTATCATACCCTGTAGAAGTGTGCGAGACTGGAGTATCATGATGATACGCAGAATTGTCATACCATTGTTGAGAGTGATCACCTCGATTCTCACAGAAATTGTAGTAGGTCTCATACAGAGGCCGTTCATCTGCCATTAGAGGCGATAGAGGGGTGCGGTGGACTGACTCTCAGATCGAGTCAGTAAAAGGTTAGGACAGGTCCAACCGGGCTTCTACTTGAAAAAGCAAGCCCAAGATATGGCAAAAAGTTGCCAAAAGGAGATACTGGAGTAGTGATTCTAAATGATGCACACCAAGCATAGATAATCCTATTCTAAACAATCAGGATATATTTTAGGCATTATCTTGTTAGTTTTGGGGCTAGAGTAGATTATGACAGTGGGCGGACCACTGGTTTATCTTTTAGCCGCCGGACTAACTGTATGCACTCAGAGGTTCTCACCAGGCTACACTCTTCAGAGCGAATCCTTTAGTACTAACTCTAGTCAACAACAAGGCAATCCGAAGCCTAGACAGACGTGCGGCACAATGGCTGTCTTAAGTACGTCCCAGACTAACCGGATTGGTCAAGTGTATAAGAAGAGTGTTCCCTCGGGTTAAGCTAGGGTTGGTGCGTGTTCCTAGTCCACACGCAACTAACCGCCGAATAGTCCAAGATGCCACGTCGAGCTCAGTGTACTTGAGTAGCAGGGACTTATGGGTGTGTTAGACAACAGGGACCCGCGCTCGTGGTCTTATTTCGATTGGATGTTAAGCGGGTTCGCTTTGTGTGGATTTTTCCTCGAACACCGGGCTAATTGGCTCTACTTCTTGGTTCTTTTTATTATAGATGGATCCTGGGGATCAATTGCAGCTGGAGTGATGAGGTGGGTGATGAAATCCCACCAGTTTCAATTTGGAGCGGGGTCTGCTCTCTTAGAGTTGATTGATTAACGGCCACGCCACGCAAGTCGAAGAATATGGATGCGAAAGCAAATAGACAAGCGGCAATGTGTCACCCAACGGCGCAGTATCGCACTCAAGGCGAGGATAGAGACTTACCTCCCGTGGGCCACGCCACGGGGTCGCCTCCGTGGGTTAGAGAGGGGTATCCTAATGGGCTTGGGCCCGACTCCACCTCTTTGAGCTTTCGCTCTCTACCCACACTGGATAGTGTTCCTGCAGAAAAGTTAGATCGCACGGTCTAGGTATGTGGGATTCTATTTGGAAGATCCTTGCCTTTTTAGGGTTCACTGAACAAGCACTGAATTTAGGCAAGTTTTTGAATTAGTTTCCAAATTCGAGATGGGTTAAAATTTAGGAATTCCCAGATTGGAAAATACCTAGATTGGAAAGTTTCCCGAACTGTGGAGATCTTCCAAGAAAGATTTGATTGCGAGATCCCTTATAATTTTGGAAATTTTCCCAAACTTGAAATGCTGCTAGATTTGGGATGTTTCCTTTTGCCGACTTTTCCAAATTCGGAAGATTTCTAAAGATAGAAATTCTTCTAAAGAGGAAACTTCTAAGAGGGGAAACCCTAATTTAGCAAAGTTTCAAGATTTTAGAATCTTTCCAAAAATCGCAAATCCTTGATTGGTGATTTCTAAAAATCTGCAGAATATGAAACCCTAATTTTTTTGAATTTTGAATTTATTATTTTTTTTTGGTATTTTCCACTTAATCTAGGGTTTCTAAAAAACCCTAGAACAAGATCTAGCAGTTATTTGGAAAGCAGTAAAATTCCTAAATTATTACAACTTTGCACTCAGCCTTCCGAGGCATTAAAAATAGTAATTTAAAAACTGCTAAAAATCAACAAAAACAAAAAATAGAAAGTTTCCCGAAAAGGTCAGGCTGGCCAAATTGTGCAGCTTTCCGATTTAGCAACTGTCCAATTCCGTCTTTACGTCCTTTTTCGCAATCCCGAACACCCGAGCGGCAGCGGCGCCATTTGAAAGTTGGGTTTTTCCGCGTCGTTGGTTACGGAAACCCTCACTTCAACATAATTTGTAATTTGATCCTATTATCCTGCAAAATTTAGAATTCTTGCACAGTGGGAAGTGTCGGATGTCGATCCGCACTCGGGATTAGTCGGATTAATGCAATAACGAACATGATATGACGGATTTTTGCTTGAAATTGTGGAAAAACATGCTAGAGAGGATGGAAAATATGGAAAAAGAATGATGGGTGAGTGATTTAAACATGTATGAGAGAGATTTTTATTGATTACTAAACATAAATAAAAGAGAGAATTAGAATTAAACACATTAATGTAAGATGAAAATGAACTAACCAAAATTTTATGAAGAGCAAATATCCAACCAACATTTTTGCAATAAGAAAGCACTAAACTAATCTTAAAAATAAAAAAAAATAAGAGATTCTAGAGAGGGAAACAAGAAAGACAAAATGTCCTAGAAAGAGAAAGAAATATAGAATGTAGAGAGAGATTATTAAAGAGAGAAAAATCAAAGGGAGAAATAGAGAAGAAAGTGACGAAGAAAGGATTAGGGAACTCACGAGAAACTTACCATGGACAACGAGGGTGGCTGGCCTTGGAGGAGCAGGTGGTGTTCATGGGCTTCAACCTGCAACTATGGAGGATGGGTGAGCGGCGGCGAGTCGAAGGAAATGAGCAACCTGGATGCTGAACGGTGGGTGTTGAAGGTTGCTTCAATAGAGGACGAAGCAGGAAGAGGCCAAGACCATTGCTGACTTTGCACGACTTGGAGATCACCAGCTATGAAGAAGAACTACAGCATGGGCTGTGGTGGAAGAACAAAATAACTGCCTGCAAGAGTTGCAGGTGTGGGCGCTGAAGGTGAGAAGTCGGGCTTCACCCTGAGTTGCAGACCACGGCTAGGAGAAAGACGCACAGCCTAAACCACTTTTAGGAGGTGTAAAGAGCAGCAAGGAGAAGCATGTTGGCGAGCCCGATCTGTCCAAACGTTGATAATAGCTTTGAGGAACGACTAAAGGAGTAACAGGTGCTTTTCTTGGAGGTCCTCTAGTGCAACTCCGGTGAAACAAACCAGCAAAGGTGTTGCTGGTTGTGTTGGCCGTTTGAACGGTGATTGGCTATGGGGTAGTGGCTCGTGAAGAGGCAGCAACAATGATGAAGGGGGGCGAGCTGGGGTTGTGAATAGAGAGAGGGAGAGGAGGTAAAGGAGATGTGCAGGCGTTAATGGAGGTTGCCGGAGTTGCAACCTGCAACTCCGGTGATCTAAAAAAATATTTTTTTTTTCTTTTTTTTCTTTGGAGAGAAAGGAGTTGGTGAAGAGAAGGAAGAGTGGCGAGATGGTGGCTTGAAGAGGACGACGTGCAGAGGTCTGCAGCAGGCGGAGGCGGTTCAGATGCTGGCCGGAGTTGCAGGCTGCAACTCCGGTGGAAAAGTGGTGAAGAAGATGAAAGAGAAGATGAAGAAGAAGAGGAGAATGGGGCCAGAAGGAGAAGAGATCTGTGCGGGATTGATAGGGGGAGAGAATGGAAGAGAAAGGGGGGGGATTAGGGTTCGAACGAACCCCTATCCTTCTCCTTTTAAAGCTTCCCTATTTCCTTTAATGGAAATAGGGGATTTTTTTGAATAAAAAAAATAAGAAAAATAATTTTTAAATTTTTTTTTTTTTTTTTTTTTTTAAGTAAAAACCTACTTTTCTATGGGGAATCTCTCCATTTAGTGGACCCCCCATTTTTTAATTAAAATTATTTTGAAATTCACGGGGTCCACTAACTGGTCGGACAGCGGGTCGATGATGATGGGCCCGGCTATTGGCCCACATGGACTGATGATGTCCATCGTCTCACAAGATGATGTGACAGACATTCTGATGGCGATCGGATGGATGGTGACTTGATTGGGACCCAGATTGGTAGATCGACGGATCTAGAGAGATCCAACGGTCCGATTGAAGATCCAACGGTCCGATGGAAGATCCAACGGTCAGAAAGCTAAGGGAGATGAGATAGAGCCGAAGGGTAGGAGTTCTGGGGTTAAGTTAGTAGATTCGAGGATTGAGAGATGAAGAGAGAGAGAGAATAAGAAGAGATGAGATAAAAAGTATCAAAAAAATGGAAAAAAGCACTGGCGGAGGGTCTGGAACCCTGGTCTTCACTGTGACCATCCTCACGCTTCTCCAGTAGAGTCGACCATCATTCTTTGCTGACTCATGTGGCTTTAAACGCTTTGGTCCGTCTCTTGGTCATTGGCTCTCCTACTCTCTTCGTTCTTTGGGCCGGCTTTTTGGTCCTCTTATTCAGCCCATATTTGGCCCATATCTTCTAGTCATAGCATGTGGGCTCTTTAAGCTTTTATAATGGGCTTTCATGATCGATTTGGGCCCACAAGTCTTGAGAATCGTCCCATCGGGGTTTCCTGCGACAGAAGAAGCGCATAATGAGACTCTCTCAGAATGACTACATGTCTAGACTTTCGAAAATGTGTTTAATGCTTGCAAATATACCATTTCGTCCAGAAAAGTGTGTTCTACGCAACACAAGAGACTCTTACGTAGAAAAGTAGGTAAATAGAGTATTTTACGTAGGAGAATGCAATAACGCTAAAAGGATAATTGCTTAAAATAAGCACTTTTGAGCGAATATCACAACCCCCAACCAGCATATTGCCAATCCTTGGCAATTAGTGCGAAATAAATGAGCTTAAAAGGGCTCTGCACATGCTGCACACTTTTTCATATTAGCTCAGGGAAAACACCGTTCGTCAAATTATTGAATGGATGCAAAAACATTTACATGCTAGCGAAGAGTTTGAAAGTTTTGGCAAGACTACAGACTGATAATCATAACTCAGAATAGTCAGACTCTGCGTGTGTGTGTGCTCAACATTCTCATCATCCGACAGTAAAGATTTCCAAATCACCTCTAAGTTTTTATGCCTCGACCTCAAATCTCACATGTTTAGCACTCAGAATAGAATCACACAAGAAGGGTTTTCTTCTTTTCTCTCAATTTATATGTGAGGAGATGTATTTAATATAAAGAGGCAAAAGATCTCACATATGTTTTATTTGAAGGAAGGACATCTTTAACAGAGGAAGATCTCATGATTGGAATACCACTTCACTCGGGAACGTCAGATCAAACTCTATAGCTTCTCTTTCTCCAATCTCCACATTTTATGATCGTACTATCCTAGAATCAAGTAGGACTTTCCTGGGTTGTAATGAGGCTTAGGTCAGGTGTAGAGAGATAAAGGGATACAGGATTTCAAAGATCTTGAGAGGATATTGTCATTTTCTTGCATTTTTCCTGCGACGTAACACCATTATCTGGTTCTTTTTCCTTTTTTTCATATTTTTCTCTTGTTCTTGATATTTTTGAGACTGCTCAATTTCTTTTCAACACTTTTTCATACTTTCTTTCCATATTTTGTTTTCAGCTTGAACCACTTTCTTTTCCTTTTGATTTTTCTTCTTTACTTTTCTTTTCACGGTACACCTACATCAGTTATTTTTTTATCCTTCTCAAAAGTAGGGTAGCTAGTTACACTTCGTAGCTGAACTGGGTTTTTGGTTAATGGGCTTACAAAGAAAAGGCTTTTATAGAAGGGTTCAAGGGGTTTCTAGTGAAGTATAATTCAGGTGAGTAAAAAGGCTGAATGGTTTCAGAAAAAATGGCCTAAATCATTTTCTAGGGTTTGCACTATCATGTATACTGTCTTGACTGGATACAAAGAAGGTTCTGTCGTAGTAATCCAATGTTGATGTCGTTCTGAGTTCCATGATCGAAGCAAAAGATAATGAGATCTCTCAACGAATATTGCGGGCATGAAGAATAGTGAGTCATCCATTGACTCAGGATTATTGTATAACTCTCTGAAATGATTAAAGGCTCGAAACTCACTGGGTTAGGTCTCCACAATTATTCTCACAGGATCTCTAGAGTTTCAAAACTTAGGATGATTTTGATGTTGATAGTGTACAATTGTGCCGAATCTGAGTTTTTCTAAGTTTTCAAAACTGCTGTAGCCACGCTTGACTTGACTCAAAGCTAACCTTAAACAAAAATTGACATCCTCAATACTGACTTAACGGAGGTTTTCAGCTAATCAAAGTCAGGGTATTTGACACATTTTTGAAATTCTAGAAAACTTTTGGAGAACATCGGAAATTACCCCCAAACTTAAGATTTTTTTTTTTTTTTTTTTTTTTTTATCAAAATGAAGACATGAGTTTTGGTAAATACCCCACCCCCAACCAAAATATAGCACCGTCCTCGGTGCTCATGACCGGGACATAAAATGATAACAAATCAGAGATGATGATGCAAAGATTCAGGAAGAATGTTACCAAGTCGGCAGAAACTCGACAGTGTGTGGTACCTGATGATCGGAAGAATGAATGTACCTGCATTTCCAGAGATATAACAGTAATAACAAATGCATGAGACTCATGTATTCTAGGAATACCGGAATTGCCTTTCCGAAAGCGCTAAGTTTTACGTCTTCAGCCAGACATGACGGGGGTATATCAAGTACCCCCAACCAGGATAAAACTCATGGAGACTGAGTGAATCTGCAGTCTTCCTGACACCTAAGGTGGAATAGAGACAACTATCCTATCCCTTGTCTAGGTATACCTGTGTAGAACAGGTCTTTCTCAGTGTAGACTGAGAGAAGGGCATTGAGCTCTCTGAGCAGCCCGGCAAAAGCACGGAGTTGATCTGGGAGGGATCGAAGCTTCTCAGTAAAGATTGAGAGGAGAGTAGGAGCGGTTTCTCTGAGCAGACCCGCAAAAACATTTAGTTCAGCGGGGAGGGATAGAAGCTTCTCAGTAAAGACTGAGAAGGGAGTAGTAGTGGGTTCTCTGACCGTGGTTAGCAGAGCCGCAAACTCATTGAGTTGTGCGGGAATGTATCTGAATGGAGCAGACTCCTGCAGATCAGTAATACCAGAAATGTTGGACTCCGAGATGAAGTCAGACTCACAGTGTTCATGACACTTGGATAATATATCTTCGGGAGAATCCTGAGTTAGACTCTCTACGGCACACGGGTCATCGATAATATCGACGTAGGGTGACGGGTGAAAACTGTTGACCTCTCCCTCGATGTTTCCTAATTTGATAGGGATGTTCCAATCCCTACATTCAATATGTTCCTCCTCGGTGGGGATTGGTAGGTCCAGGACAGCGGGAGGCCCATTTTCTAGACACGGCTCTACGGTGGGAATGTCTGCATTCAGAGCAGAGAGAGAATTATCAGAGATAGAGATGGGACTAAGTTCCTCTGTGCTCAGTCCAGAAGTTGGTGCTGTTAAGGGCACCAAAGATTGCGACTCGGGTTCATCACTAATGTTGCACAATCCAAGGGAGGTGGGGAGGAATGGTAGATCTATGACAGTTGGGATCCTACGATCGAGACACAGCTCAGTGTCATGAAGATCGACATCAGGGGCAGTAGAGGTGGAGTGAGAATTAGGTTGCTCTGAGGTAGGTTCAAGATTTGGTGCTGTTAAAGGCACCGAAGAAGGAAACACTGGCTCCTCAATAGTCTGGCTCGATCTAGGGGTGGGTACAACTTCTATTTCTTCCTCACAATGGTGGTACTGGGTCCAATTGTGCGGCTCCTCATTATAGACAGTGGCCATATCATTCTCCTCAGGATAGGCTATTGGTGGACTAGTGAAGTTGACTTCCTCTCTCTCATTTTCTAATTGAACTAGACGTTTCTCAAAGCTCTCCATAGATTGCTGTTGTTGGTGCTCTAGACTTTGGAAATACTGTTGTTGCTGGGCAATGTACTGAGAGAGAAGGTCCTCTAGACCGGGTGTAGTAGCCAACGGAGGTGGTTCAGCCAAGGGGAGCTGAGGTGCTAACTCTTGATTGTAGTCCGACTGGGTATGAAAGTTGTAAGGTAAAGTGGAGTCTGGGACTAGTTGCTGATTCTGAAAATCCTGAGGGGCCCACTGTTGATCAGAATAGTCATTCTGTGGATATGACGGGTACTGGGATTGCGAGTATTGCCAGTCATACTCTCCATTGGGTTGATGGAACCCAGAAGGATAATTATCCTGCGGCAGTTGCTGCGGGAGGGCAGACTGTTCCCAACCAAAGTTATGGTGACTCCTATTATCCGGATAATAAGTGTTGTCATAGGAGGTCTGCATTGGAGATGGAAAGGTACAGACATCTTGCTGGATAGGAGGGTAATATCCTACAGACTGGGAATGGTACACAGGTTGCTGGACTGCGGCACGAAGGGCAGAGACTGAATTTTTAAGCTCTTGGAGTACAGAATTGTACTCCGGATCTCGGTGATTATCATACCCTGTAGAAGTGTGCGAGACTGGAGTATCATGATGATACGCAGAATTGTCATACCATTGTTGAGAGTGATCACCTCGATTCTCACAGAAATTGTAGTAGGTCTCATACAGAGGCCGTTCATCTGCCATTAGAGGCGATAGAGGGGTGCGGTGGACTGACTCTCAGATCGAGTCAGTAAAAGGTTAGGACAGGTCCAACCGGGCTTCTACTTGAAAAAGCAAGCCCAAGATATGGCAAAAAGTTGCCAAAAGGAGATACTGGAGTAGTGATTCTAAATGATGCACACCAAGCATAGATAATCCTATTCTAAACAATCAGGATATATTTTAGGCATTATCTTGTTAGTTTTGGGGCTAGAGTAGATTATGACAGTGGGCGGACCACTGGTTTATCTTTTAGCCGCCGGACTAACTGTATGCACTCAGAGGTTCTCACCAGGCTACACTCTTCAGAGCGAATCCTTTAGTACTAACTCTAGTCAACAACAAGGCAATCCGAAGCCTAGACAGACGTGCGGCACAATGGCTGTCTTAAGTACGTCCCAGACTAACCGGATTGGTCAAGTGTATAAGAAGAGTGTTCCCTCGGGTTAAGCTAGGGTTGGTGCGTGTTCCTAGTCCACACGCAACTAACCGCCGAATAGTCCAAGATGCCACGTCGAGCTCAGTGTACTTGAGTAGCAGGGACTTATGGGTGTGTTAGACAACAGGGACCCGCGCTCGTGGTCTTATTTCGATTGGATGTTAAGCGGGTTCGCTTTGTGTGGATTTTTCCTCGAACACCGGGCTAATTGGCTCTACTTCTTGGTTCTTTTTATTATAGATGGATCCTGGGGATCAATTGCAGCTGGAGTGATGAGGTGGGTGATGAAATCCCACCAGTTTCAATTTGGAGCGGGGTCTGCTCTCTTAGAGTTGATTGATTAACGGCCACGCCACGCAAGTCGAAGAATATGGATGCGAAAGCAAATAGACAAGCGGCAATGTGTCACCCAACGGCGCAGTATCGCACTCAAGGCGAGGATAGAGACTTACCTCCCGTGGGCCACGCCACGGGGTCGCCTCCGTGGGTTAGAGAGGGGTATCCTAATGGGCTTGGGCCCGACTCCACCTCTTTGAGCTTTCGCTCTCTACCCACACTGGATAGTGTTCCTGCAGAAAAGTTAGATCGCACGGTCTAGGTATGTGGGATTCTATTTGGAAGATCCTTGCCTTTTTAGGGTTCACTGAACAAGCACTGAATTTAGGCAAGTTTTTGAATTAGTTTCCAAATTCGAGATGGGTTAAAATTTAGGAATTCCCAGATTGGAAAATACCTAGATTGGAAAGTTTCCCGAACTGTGGAGATCTTCCAAGAAAGATTTGATTGCGAGATCCCTTATAATTTTGGAAATTTTCCCAAACTTGAAATGCTGCTAGATTTGGGATGTTTCCTTTTGCCGACTTTTCCAAATTCGGAAGATTTCTAAAGATAGAAATTCTTCTAAAGAGGAAACTTCTAAGAGGGGAAACCCTAATTTAGCAAAGTTTCAAGATTTTAGAATCTTTCCAAAAATCGCAAATCCTTGATTGGTGATTTCTAAAAATCTGCAGAATATGAAACCCTAATTTTTTTGAATTTTGAATTTATTATTTTTTTTTGGTATTTTCCACTTAATCTAGGGTTTCTAAAAAACCCTAGAACAAGATCTAGCAGTTATTTGGAAAGCAGTAAAATTCCTAAATTATTACAACTTTGCACTCAGCCTTCCGAGGCATTAAAAATAGTAATTTAAAAACTGCTAAAAATCAACAAAAACAAAAAATAGAAAGTTTCCCGAAAAGGTCAGGCTGGCCAAATTGTGCAGCTTTCCGATTTAGCAACTGTCCAATTCCGTCTTTACGTCCTTTTTCGCAATCCCGAACACCCGAGCGGCAGCGGCGCCATTTGAAAGTTGGGTTTTTCCGCGTCGTTGGTTACGGAAACCCTCACTTCAACATAATTTGTAATTTGATCCTATTATCCTGCAAAATTTAGAATTCTTGCACAGTGGGAAGTGTCGGATGTCGATCCGCACTCGGGATTAGTCGGATTAATGCAATAACGAACATGATATGACGGATTTTTGCTTGAAATTGTGGAAAAACATGCTAGAGAGGATGGAAAATATGGAAAAAGAATGATGGGTGAGTGATTTAAACATGTATGAGAGAGATTTTTATTGATTACTAAACATAAATAAAAGAGAGAATTAGAATTAAACACATTAATGTAAGATGAAAATGAACTAACCAAAATTTTATGAAGAGCAAATATCCAACCAACATTTTTGCAATAAGAAAGCACTAAACTAATCTTAAAAATAAAAAAAAATAAGAGATTCTAGAGAGGGAAACAAGAAAGACAAAATGTCCTAGAAAGAGAAAGAAATATAGAATGTAGAGAGAGATTATTAAAGAGAGAAAAATCAAAGGGAGAAATAGAGAAGAAAGTGACGAAGAAAGGATTAGGGAACTCACGAGAAACTTACCATGGACAACGAGGGTGGCTGGCCTTGGAGGAGCAGGTGGTGTTCATGGGCTTCAACCTGCAACTATGGAGGATGGGTGAGCGGCGGCGAGTCGAAGGAAATGAGCAACCTGGATGCTGAACGGTGGGTGTTGAAGGTTGCTTCAATAGAGGACGAAGCAGGAAGAGGCCAAGACCATTGCTGACTTTGCACGACTTGGAGATCACCAGCTATGAAGAAGAACTACAGCATGGGCTGTGGTGGAAGAACAAAATAACTGCCTGCAAGAGTTGCAGGTGTGGGCGCTGAAGGTGAGAAGTCGGGCTTCACCCTGAGTTGCAGACCACGGCTAGGAGAAAGACGCACAGCCTAAACCACTTTTAGGAGGTGTAAAGAGCAGCAAGGAGAAGCATGTTGGCGAGCCCGATCTGTCCAAACGTTGATAATAGCTTTGAGGAACGACTAAAGGAGTAACAGGTGCTTTTCTTGGAGGTCCTCTAGTGCAACTCCGGTGAAACAAACCAGCAAAGGTGTTGCTGGTTGTGTTGGCCGTTTGAACGGTGATTGGCTATGGGGTAGTGGCTCGTGAAGAGGCAGCAACAATGATGAAGGGGGGCGAGCTGGGGTTGTGAATAGAGAGAGGGAGAGGAGGTAAAGGAGATGTGCAGGCGTTAATGGAGGTTGCCGGAGTTGCAACCTGCAACTCCGGTGATCTAAAAAAATATTTTTTTTTTCTTTTTTTTCTTTGGAGAGAAAGGAGTTGGTGAAGAGAAGGAAGAGTGGCGAGATGGTGGCTTGAAGAGGACGACGTGCAGAGGTCTGCAGCAGGCGGAGGCGGTTCAGATGCTGGCCGGAGTTGCAGGCTGCAACTCCGGTGGAAAAGTGGTGAAGAAGATGAAAGAGAAGATGAAGAAGAAGAGGAGAATGGGGCCAGAAGGAGAAGAGATCTGTGCGGGATTGATAGGGGGAGAGAATGGAAGAGAAAGGGGGGGGATTAGGGTTCGAACGAACCCCTATCCTTCTCCTTTTAAAGCTTCCCTATTTCCTTTAATGGAAATAGGGGATTTTTTTGAATAAAAAAAATAAGAAAAATAATTTTTAAATTTTTTTTTTTTTTTTTTTTTTTAAGTAAAAACCTACTTTTCTATGGGGAATCTCTCCATTTAGTGGACCCCCCATTTTTTAATTAAAATTATTTTGAAATTCACGGGGTCCACTAACTGGTCGGACAGCGGGTCGATGATGATGGGCCCGGCTATTGGCCCACATGGACTGATGATGTCCATCGTCTCACAAGATGATGTGACAGACATTCTGATGGCGATCGGATGGATGGTGACTTGATTGGGACCCAGATTGGTAGATCGACGGATCTAGAGAGATCCAACGGTCCGATTGAAGATCCAACGGTCCGATGGAAGATCCAACGGTCAGAAAGCTAAGGGAGATGAGATAGAGCCGAAGGGTAGGAGTTCTGGGGTTAAGTTAGTAGATTCGAGGATTGAGAGATGAAGAGAGAGAGAGAATAAGAAGAGATGAGATAAAAAGTATCAAAAAAATGGAAAAAAGCACTGGCGGAGGGTCTGGAACCCTGGTCTTCACTGTGACCATCCTCACGCTTCTCCAGTAGAGTCGACCATCATTCTTTGCTGACTCATGTGGCTTTAAACGCTTTGGTCCGTCTCTTGGTCATTGGCTCTCCTACTCTCTTCGTTCTTTGGGCCGGCTTTTTGGTCCTCTTATTCAGCCCATATTTGGCCCATATCTTCTAGTCATAGCATGTGGGCTCTTTAAGCTTTTATAATGGGCTTTCATGATCGATTTGGGCCCACAAGTCTTGAGAATCGTCCCATCGGGGTTTCCTGCGACAGAAGAAGCGCATAATGAGACTCTCTCAGAATGACTACATGTCTAGACTTTCGAAAATGTGTTTAATGCTTGCAAATATACCATTTCGTCCAGAAAAGTGTGTTCTACGCAACACAAGAGACTCTTACGTAGAAAAGTAGGTAAATAGAGTATTTTACGTAGGAGAATGCAATAACGCTAAAAGGATAATTGCTTAAAATAAGCACTTTTGAGCGAATATCACAACCCCCAACCAGCATATTGCCAATCCTTGGCAATTAGTGCGAAATAAATGAGCTTAAAAGGGCTCTGCACATGCTGCACACTTTTTCATATTAGCTCAGGGAAAACACCGTTCGTCAAATTATTGAATGGATGCAAAAACATTTACATGCTAGCGAAGAGTTTGAAAGTTTTGGCAAGACTACAGACTGATAATCATAACTCAGAATAGTCAGACTCTGCGTGTGTGTGTGCTCAACATTCTCATCATCCGACAGTAAAGATTTCCAAATCACCTCTAAGTTTTTATGCCTCGACCTCAAATCTCACATGTTTAGCACTCAGAATAGAATCACACAAGAAGGGTTTTCTTCTTTTCTCTCAATTTATATGTGAGGAGATGTATTTAATATAAAGAGGCAAAAGATCTCACATATGTTTTATTTGAAGGAAGGACATCTTTAACAGAGGAAGATCTCATGATTGGAATACCACTTCACTCGGGAACGTCAGATCAAACTCTATAGCTTCTCTTTCTCCAATCTCCACATTTTATGATCGTACTATCCTAGAATCAAGTAGGACTTTCCTGGGTTGTAATGAGGCTTAGGTCAGGTGTAGAGAGATAAAGGGATACAGGATTTCAAAGATCTTGAGAGGATATTGTCATTTTCTTGCATTTTTCCTGCGACGTAACACCATTATCTGGTTCTTTTTCCTTTTTTTCATATTTTTCTCTTGTTCTTGATATTTTTGAGACTGCTCAATTTCTTTTCAACACTTTTTCATACTTTCTTTCCATATTTTGTTTTCAGCTTGAACCACTTTCTTTTCCTTTTGATTTTTCTTCTTTACTTTTCTTTTCACGGTACACCTACATCAGTTATTTTTTTATCCTTCTCAAAAGTAGGGTAGCTAGTTACACTTCGTAGCTGAACTGGGTTTTTGGTTAATGGGCTTACAAAGAAAAGGCTTTTATAGAAGGGTTCAAGGGGTTTCTAGTGAAGTATAATTCAGGTGAGTAAAAAGGCTGAATGGTTTCAGAAAAAATGGCCTAAATCATTTTCTAGGGTTTGCACTATCATGTATACTGTCTTGACTGGATACAAAGAAGGTTCTGTCGTAGTAATCCAATGTTGATGTCGTTCTGAGTTCCATGATCGAAGCAAAAGATAATGAGATCTCTCAACGAATATTGCGGGCATGAAGAATAGTGAGTCATCCATTGACTCAGGATTATTGTATAACTCTCTGAAATGATTAAAGGCTCGAAACTCACTGGGTTAGGTCTCCACAATTATTCTCACAGGATCTCTAGAGTTTCAAAACTTAGGATGATTTTGATGTTGATAGTGTACAATTGTGCCGAATCTGAGTTTTTCTAAGTTTTCAAAACTGCTGTAGCCACGCTTGACTTGACTCAAAGCTAACCTTAAACAAAAATTGACATCCTCAATACTGACTTAACGGAGGTTTTCAGCTAATCAAAGTCAGGGTATTTGACACATTTTTGAAATTCTAGAAAACTTTTGGAGAACATCGGAAATTACCCCCAAACTTAAGATTTTTTTTTTTTTTTTTTTTTTTTATCAAAATGAAGACATGAGTTTTGGTAAATACCCCACCCCCAACCAAAATATAGCACCGTCCTCGGTGCTCATGACCGGGACATAAAATGATAACAAATCAGAGATGATGATGCAAAGATTCAGGAAGAATGTTACCAAGTCGGCAGAAACTCGACAGTGTGTGGTACCTGATGATCGGAAGAATGAATGTACCTGCATTTCCAGAGATATAACAGTAATAACAAATGCATGAGACTCATGTATTCTAGGAATACCGGAATTGCCTTTCCGAAAGCGCTAAGTTTTACGTCTTCAGCCAGACATGACGGGGGTATATCAAGTACCCCCAACCAGGATAAAACTCATGGAGACTGAGTGAATCTGCAGTCTTCCTGACACCTAAGGTGGAATAGAGACAACTATCCTATCCCTTGTCTAGGTATACCTGTGTAGAACAGGTCTTTCTCAGTGTAGACTGAGAGAAGGGCATTGAGCTCTCTGAGCAGCCCGGCAAAAGCACGGAGTTGATCTGGGAGGGATCGAAGCTTCTCAGTAAAGATTGAGAGGAGAGTAGGAGCGGTTTCTCTGAGCAGACCCGCAAAAACATTTAGTTCAGCGGGGAGGGATAGAAGCTTCTCAGTAAAGACTGAGAAGGGAGTAGTAGTGGGTTCTCTGACCGTGGTTAGCAGAGCCGCAAACTCATTGAGTTGTGCGGGAATGTATCTGAATGGAGCAGACTCCTGCAGATCAGTAATACCAGAAATGTTGGACTCCGAGATGAAGTCAGACTCACAGTGTTCATGACACTTGGATAATATATCTTCGGGAGAATCCTGAGTTAGACTCTCTACGGCACACGGGTCATCGATAATATCGACGTAGGGTGACGGGTGAAAACTGTTGACCTCTCCCTCGATGTTTCCTAATTTGATAGGGATGTTCCAATCCCTACATTCAATATGTTCCTCCTCGGTGGGGATTGGTAGGTCCAGGACAGCGGGAGGCCCATTTTCTAGACACGGCTCTACGGTGGGAATGTCTGCATTCAGAGCAGAGAGAGAATTATCAGAGATAGAGATGGGACTAAGTTCCTCTGTGCTCAGTCCAGAAGTTGGTGCTGTTAAGGGCACCAAAGATTGCGACTCGGGTTCATCACTAATGTTGCACAATCCAAGGGAGGTGGGGAGGAATGGTAGATCTATGACAGTTGGGATCCTACGATCGAGACACAGCTCAGTGTCATGAAGATCGACATCAGGGGCAGTAGAGGTGGAGTGAGAATTAGGTTGCTCTGAGGTAGGTTCAAGATTTGGTGCTGTTAAAGGCACCGAAGAAGGAAACACTGGCTCCTCAATAGTCTGGCTCGATCTAGGGGTGGGTACAACTTCTATTTCTTCCTCACAATGGTGGTACTGGGTCCAATTGTGCGGCTCCTCATTATAGACAGTGGCCATATCATTCTCCTCAGGATAGGCTATTGGTGGACTAGTGAAGTTGACTTCCTCTCTCTCATTTTCTAATTGAACTAGACGTTTCTCAAAGCTCTCCATAGATTGCTGTTGTTGGTGCTCTAGACTTTGGAAATACTGTTGTTGCTGGGCAATGTACTGAGAGAGAAGGTCCTCTAGACCGGGTGTAGTAGCCAACGGAGGTGGTTCAGCCAAGGGGAGCTGAGGTGCTAACTCTTGATTGTAGTCCGACTGGGTATGAAAGTTGTAAGGTAAAGTGGAGTCTGGGACTAGTTGCTGATTCTGAAAATCCTGAGGGGCCCACTGTTGATCAGAATAGTCATTCTGTGGATATGACGGGTACTGGGATTGCGAGTATTGCCAGTCATACTCTCCATTGGGTTGATGGAACCCAGAAGGATAATTATCCTGCGGCAGTTGCTGCGGGAGGGCAGACTGTTCCCAACCAAAGTTATGGTGACTCCTATTATCCGGATAATAAGTGTTGTCATAGGAGGTCTGCATTGGAGATGGAAAGGTACAGACATCTTGCTGGATAGGAGGGTAATATCCTACAGACTGGGAATGGTACACAGGTTGCTGGACTGCGGCACGAAGGGCAGAGACTGAATTTTTAAGCTCTTGGAGTACAGAATTGTACTCCGGATCTCGGTGATTATCATACCCTGTAGAAGTGTGCGAGACTGGAGTATCATGATGATACGCAGAATTGTCATACCATTGTTGAGAGTGATCACCTCGATTCTCACAGAAATTGTAGTAGGTCTCATACAGAGGCCGTTCATCTGCCATTAGAGGCGATAGAGGGGTGCGGTGGACTGACTCTCAGATCGAGTCAGTAAAAGGTTAGGACAGGTCCAACCGGGCTTCTACTTGAAAAAGCAAGCCCAAGATATGGCAAAAAGTTGCCAAAAGGAGATACTGGAGTAGTGATTCTAAATGATGCACACCAAGCATAGATAATCCTATTCTAAACAATCAGGATATATTTTAGGCATTATCTTGTTAGTTTTGGGGCTAGAGTAGATTATGACAGTGGGCGGACCACTGGTTTATCTTTTAGCCGCCGGACTAACTGTATGCACTCAGAGGTTCTCACCAGGCTACACTCTTCAGAGCGAATCCTTTAGTACTAACTCTAGTCAACAACAAGGCAATCCGAAGCCTAGACAGACGTGCGGCACAATGGCTGTCTTAAGTACGTCCCAGACTAACCGGATTGGTCAAGTGTATAAGAAGAGTGTTCCCTCGGGTTAAGCTAGGGTTGGTGCGTGTTCCTAGTCCACACGCAACTAACCGCCGAATAGTCCAAGATGCCACGTCGAGCTCAGTGTACTTGAGTAGCAGGGACTTATGGGTGTGTTAGACAACAGGGACCCGCGCTCGTGGTCTTATTTCGATTGGATGTTAAGCGGGTTCGCTTTGTGTGGATTTTTCCTCGAACACCGGGCTAATTGGCTCTACTTCTTGGTTCTTTTTATTATAGATGGATCCTGGGGATCAATTGCAGCTGGAGTGATGAGGTGGGTGATGAAATCCCACCAGTTTCAATTTGGAGCGGGGTCTGCTCTCTTAGAGTTGATTGATTAACGGCCACGCCACGCAAGTCGAAGAATATGGATGCGAAAGCAAATAGACAAGCGGCAATGTGTCACCCAACGGCGCAGTATCGCACTCAAGGCGAGGATAGAGACTTACCTCCCGTGGGCCACGCCACGGGGTCGCCTCCGTGGGTTAGAGAGGGGTATCCTAATGGGCTTGGGCCCGACTCCACCTCTTTGAGCTTTCGCTCTCTACCCACACTGGATAGTGTTCCTGCAGAAAAGTTAGATCGCACGGTCTAGGTATGTGGGATTCTATTTGGAAGATCCTTGCCTTTTTAGGGTTCACTGAACAAGCACTGAATTTAGGCAAGTTTTTGAATTAGTTTCCAAATTCGAGATGGGTTAAAATTTAGGAATTCCCAGATTGGAAAATACCTAGATTGGAAAGTTTCCCGAACTGTGGAGATCTTCCAAGAAAGATTTGATTGCGAGATCCCTTATAATTTTGGAAATTTTCCCAAACTTGAAATGCTGCTAGATTTGGGATGTTTCCTTTTGCCGACTTTTCCAAATTCGGAAGATTTCTAAAGATAGAAATTCTTCTAAAGAGGAAACTTCTAAGAGGGGAAACCCTAATTTAGCAAAGTTTCAAGATTTTAGAATCTTTCCAAAAATCGCAAATCCTTGATTGGTGATTTCTAAAAATCTGCAGAATATGAAACCCTAATTTTTTTGAATTTTGAATTTATTATTTTTTTTTGGTATTTTCCACTTAATCTAGGGTTTCTAAAAAACCCTAGAACAAGATCTAGCAGTTATTTGGAAAGCAGTAAAATTCCTAAATTATTACAACTTTGCACTCAGCCTTCCGAGGCATTAAAAATAGTAATTTAAAAACTGCTAAAAATCAACAAAAACAAAAAATAGAAAGTTTCCCGAAAAGGTCAGGCTGGCCAAATTGTGCAGCTTTCCGATTTAGCAACTGTCCAATTCCGTCTTTACGTCCTTTTTCGCAATCCCGAACACCCGAGCGGCAGCGGCGCCATTTGAAAGTTGGGTTTTTCCGCGTCGTTGGTTACGGAAACCCTCACTTCAACATAATTTGTAATTTGATCCTATTATCCTGCAAAATTTAGAATTCTTGCACAGTGGGAAGTGTCGGATGTCGATCCGCACTCGGGATTAGTCGGATTAATGCAATAACGAACATGATATGACGGATTTTTGCTTGAAATTGTGGAAAAACATGCTAGAGAGGATGGAAAATATGGAAAAAGAATGATGGGTGAGTGATTTAAACATGTATGAGAGAGATTTTTATTGATTACTAAACATAAATAAAAGAGAGAATTAGAATTAAACACATTAATGTAAGATGAAAATGAACTAACCAAAATTTTATGAAGAGCAAATATCCAACCAACATTTTTGCAATAAGAAAGCACTAAACTAATCTTAAAAATAAAAAAAAATAAGAGATTCTAGAGAGGGAAACAAGAAAGACAAAATGTCCTAGAAAGAGAAAGAAATATAGAATGTAGAGAGAGATTATTAAAGAGAGAAAAATCAAAGGGAGAAATAGAGAAGAAAGTGACGAAGAAAGGATTAGGGAACTCACGAGAAACTTACCATGGACAACGAGGGTGGCTGGCCTTGGAGGAGCAGGTGGTGTTCATGGGCTTCAACCTGCAACTATGGAGGATGGGTGAGCGGCGGCGAGTCGAAGGAAATGAGCAACCTGGATGCTGAACGGTGGGTGTTGAAGGTTGCTTCAATAGAGGACGAAGCAGGAAGAGGCCAAGACCATTGCTGACTTTGCACGACTTGGAGATCACCAGCTATGAAGAAGAACTACAGCATGGGCTGTGGTGGAAGAACAAAATAACTGCCTGCAAGAGTTGCAGGTGTGGGCGCTGAAGGTGAGAAGTCGGGCTTCACCCTGAGTTGCAGACCACGGCTAGGAGAAAGACGCACAGCCTAAACCACTTTTAGGAGGTGTAAAGAGCAGCAAGGAGAAGCATGTTGGCGAGCCCGATCTGTCCAAACGTTGATAATAGCTTTGAGGAACGACTAAAGGAGTAACAGGTGCTTTTCTTGGAGGTCCTCTAGTGCAACTCCGGTGAAACAAACCAGCAAAGGTGTTGCTGGTTGTGTTGGCCGTTTGAACGGTGATTGGCTATGGGGTAGTGGCTCGTGAAGAGGCAGCAACAATGATGAAGGGGGGCGAGCTGGGGTTGTGAATAGAGAGAGGGAGAGGAGGTAAAGGAGATGTGCAGGCGTTAATGGAGGTTGCCGGAGTTGCAACCTGCAACTCCGGTGATCTAAAAAAATATTTTTTTTTTCTTTTTTTTCTTTGGAGAGAAAGGAGTTGGTGAAGAGAAGGAAGAGTGGCGAGATGGTGGCTTGAAGAGGACGACGTGCAGAGGTCTGCAGCAGGCGGAGGCGGTTCAGATGCTGGCCGGAGTTGCAGGCTGCAACTCCGGTGGAAAAGTGGTGAAGAAGATGAAAGAGAAGATGAAGAAGAAGAGGAGAATGGGGCCAGAAGGAGAAGAGATCTGTGCGGGATTGATAGGGGGAGAGAATGGAAGAGAAAGGGGGGGGATTAGGGTTCGAACGAACCCCTATCCTTCTCCTTTTAAAGCTTCCCTATTTCCTTTAATGGAAATAGGGGATTTTTTTGAATAAAAAAAATAAGAAAAATAATTTTTAAATTTTTTTTTTTTTTTTTTTTTTTAAGTAAAAACCTACTTTTCTATGGGGAATCTCTCCATTTAGTGGACCCCCCATTTTTTAATTAAAATTATTTTGAAATTCACGGGGTCCACTAACTGGTCGGACAGCGGGTCGATGATGATGGGCCCGGCTATTGGCCCACATGGACTGATGATGTCCATCGTCTCACAAGATGATGTGACAGACATTCTGATGGCGATCGGATGGATGGTGACTTGATTGGGACCCAGATTGGTAGATCGACGGATCTAGAGAGATCCAACGGTCCGATTGAAGATCCAACGGTCCGATGGAAGATCCAACGGTCAGAAAGCTAAGGGAGATGAGATAGAGCCGAAGGGTAGGAGTTCTGGGGTTAAGTTAGTAGATTCGAGGATTGAGAGATGAAGAGAGAGAGAGAATAAGAAGAGATGAGATAAAAAGTATCAAAAAAATGGAAAAAAGCACTGGCGGAGGGTCTGGAACCCTGGTCTTCACTGTGACCATCCTCACGCTTCTCCAGTAGAGTCGACCATCATTCTTTGCTGACTCATGTGGCTTTAAACGCTTTGGTCCGTCTCTTGGTCATTGGCTCTCCTACTCTCTTCGTTCTTTGGGCCGGCTTTTTGGTCCTCTTATTCAGCCCATATTTGGCCCATATCTTCTAGTCATAGCATGTGGGCTCTTTAAGCTTTTATAATGGGCTTTCATGATCGATTTGGGCCCACAAGTCTTGAGAATCGTCCCATCGGGGTTTCCTGCGACAGAAGAAGCGCATAATGAGACTCTCTCAGAATGACTACATGTCTAGACTTTCGAAAATGTGTTTAATGCTTGCAAATATACCATTTCGTCCAGAAAAGTGTGTTCTACGCAACACAAGAGACTCTTACGTAGAAAAGTAGGTAAATAGAGTATTTTACGTAGGAGAATGCAATAACGCTAAAAGGATAATTGCTTAAAATAAGCACTTTTGAGCGAATATCACCTCCCCCACCTTGAATTTCTCTCATTTGTCCGGTGCTTTATTCTGAACTGCATGTCGATCCTTATCGAACCAAGACCTAGCGGCCCACCTATCTAATCTATTTTCTATGCGGACGGCTATTCATTTCCTCACTCAGAAACTAGTGACTCTTCTTTCTGTTTAACCACCGGAATCACTTCTTTTCGGGATCCAGAACTCTCCACCCTAGATCAGACTTCATTCCTTCTTAGCGTGCCTTCAGCGTACACTATTATGACGTATTACCAATTCAAGGAAGGTGCGCAAGCACCTACCCCTTCTTTCCCAATCTAGAAGGATGTGGCAAAAAGGAGTTGGCCATGTATGAGCCGCTCAGCTTCACTAATGATTGGGTCGAGTCGCCCCCACTTTTGCCCCACCCACCCCCTATTCCTCTCTCTCCGCCATGGGAGCGAACATCCATTTCCCTCAAATGGAACAAACTCAATCCATTCATTCCTCTGGCTCCTCCCCAAGCCACCAAGCCTTTCAGTCCAGTGGCTAGTGGTATCAGAAGTTACTATTTTTGGGACCTCCTCAATCTGTTTTTCCTGGCCAACCGAGCTGAGGAAGGGAACGGACAGGCCGGGTAGGGAGATGGTCCCAGGCAAAGGCTCTTTCTCTTGGGCCAACTGAGCCAGGGACTCTAAGTAGTGAGATTCTGAGGTAGAGGCCCAGGCAGGAAGTTGGAGAGAGGGTCTCCCGCGATTAAGGAGACACTCAAAAGGAAGCAAGTGAGCCATCACAGGTTCGTATTAGGTCATTCAATGATAGGGTCGGGCCGGTGGAGTGCTGGTCCCCCTCGCGGTGAATAAGCCCCTTGTTAGCCCCTATCAGCTTGCTCCGCTCGGCTCAGCATCTGCAGGGAAATAAACAGCCGAAACACGATTGAAAGTGAGATGGATTGGCACTCCTAAAGAATTCTTCCTTCCTACTGGAAAGCTAAGGACCCAATAATGGAGGTTTCGATTCGAAGGGAATAAGAGTTCATAAAAGGGGGGTTAATAGGATCGAACCCCACCAACTATTTCTCCCTTTCCTGGCCATCAATCAAAGCATTCCAATCCACCTGGCACCGACTAATCCCATTCTAGCAGGGAAGAACCTCCATCCGGAGAAGCTGCATCCGAAATGGGTAGATTCGATCTATCTTATTCCTCCAAGCTTTCCTCTGAGGAAGGGGAAACCCAAGCAACGACCAGCTCATTCACCATAATTTGGTTGGGGCATGGCGGGTATTGAACATCTAAGTGCGAGCCAACCTCCGCTAGTGATCCCTCTTTCCCAGGAACCAATGGTTACGAATCGGCATTGAACTAACGAAAGAACCCCTAACTACACGAAATGAAATAAGAAGCGGAATCATCGAATGCATCTAACAGTGAAAGGTAGGGTTGGGTTCCCATTTCAATCCCCTTCACCACCGGGTAGTGACCCAAGAACGAGTCATTCCAGGTCCCCTTCCACTCATTCTCTTTGTTCCGATCCTAGCGATGGCAGGTAAGAACCTCCCAACTCTGGTTCTCCCGGTCCATTGCTATCCACTCCACAGGACCCAGTAGTGGAGGGAACAGGCGAAAGGGAAGGAAGTGAGGCTGAACCAAGTGGCTGGAAGCAACCGTACGGAAGTTCGAACCTAGAATGCGATTCATCGTCTCCATTGAGTGTTCCTGTGCTAAGCGTTGGAAGCGAGTGAGCAGCATCTGAACAACCAGAATCGGAGGCCTGCCCAGCTATGCATCTAAATCTCTTTGGTCAAGGTCTCCCTATCCATCTATCTTTCCAAGTCCTTATTCCGATGTTTGTCGCTCCGTGAAAGTAGGTTTTTTTCCGCGTCGTTGGTTATGGAAACCCTAGAATCAACAAGATTTGTAATTTATCCGAGATTTTCTGCAAAATTCAGAGATTCTAGCATAGGGATTCATGTCGGATGTTGATCCTCACTCGGAATTAGGGAATGTGCAGTAAAGAACATAAAATGACTTTTTTTTTTTTTTTGCCAAATCAACTAAACTTTTATTCAATCATAGTGCTTACAAACTATTTTTGTCGAAATTACTAAAAACATGACTGTAAAGCATGAAAATTCTATAGAAATGTAGAGATAGAAATAAGAACTAGAGAGAGAAAGTGCTATAGAGAGAAGAAGAGAGCTAATCCTAGAGAGAGAAAGAAGACTAAAGATAGAAGAGTTAAAGAGTAGAGATTCTGACCATGGGAGAGATCCAACCATGGTGTACATACATGGTAGCACTCTTGGAGTAGTGCTCAATCACGGTGGATGAGTGCGTGGTGGCTGGCGGTGGTGTTTGGACACTAGTTGCTAGTGCTTGGCAGCTTAGAGATGTCGTGGGCAGCAACCAGTGAGTTTCACACCTGCAACATCCCGTGAAGGAGAAGAAGAGGGCGGTAGTGAAGCAAGGTACTATGGATGGTGTGCAGCAGCAAGGTAAAGCGACACCATTGGAGATCGTTGCAAATAACAGCAGGTGTTGCTTTGGAGAGGAGCGGTAATGGTGGAGGTATGTTCCTCCCTTCTCTTTTCTCCTTCCCTTCTGTTTTCTTTTCTTCTTTTTCTTCTTTTCTTCTCTCTTTTTTTTTTCTTTGATCTTCTTTTTTGGAGAGGACCAGTGTAGAAAGCGGCTGGGATTGGAGATGGTAGGCGGATGAAGAGGAGTTGGGAGGATGAGGGTAGCGCCTGCAAGTCGGGAGAGTTGCTGGCCAAACCGGCAACTGCCAGAGTTGCAGGTCTAGCTAACTGTTCCGGTGGCTGGCGCACAAGGGGGAGCAAGTTGCTCCTTTGGTGGTTGAGGAGGTGAAGGCACGGGGCAGTTTCAGACCTGCAACTCGAAGTTGCAGGTCGTGGAGGGAGGCTGGGCGGTGATCAGGTAGGGGCGATCCTATCCTCTTCCTTCTTCTTCTTCTATCTTCCTTTTTCTTTTTCTTTTTTCTTTGTTTTTCTTTTCTGTATTTTTTTTTTTTGATAAAGAGAAGACGAAGAAACGAGATCAATGGAGATTGTGGAGGGAAACTACACCAAAATTGCCTATTTGCAACGGTTTTGGACCATTGTGAAACTAATTTGAAACGGCTTAAAGCCGTTGCAAAAAGTGGCGTTTCAAATTAAATTGCAACGGCTCAAACCCGTTTCATTCTGAATTCCACATGGGAATAAACATTTTTGCAACAGTTTTGAACCGTTTCAAGTCTTGAAACGGTTCAAAACCGTTGCAAAATATAAAATAGAAATGGTTCTTGCAACGTTTTGAACCGTTGCAAAATATAAAATAGAAACGATTTTAAACTGTTGCGATAGTTTACATTGCAACGGTTTTGAACCGTTTCTATAAGCAACGGCTCAAAACCGTCTCAAAATGTAATTATGCAACGGTTTTGAACCGTTTTAAACCATGTTTCGTCACAGTTATAAATCATTTAAAATTAAGAAACGGTGCAAAACCATTGCAAATGATTATAATGCAACGGTTGTAAACCGTTTCTGACTTATGGTTTGTCACAATTATGAATTATTTAAAACTATGCAACGGTTCTAAACCGTTGCAAAATATAATTCTGCAATGTTTTGAAAATTTGTGAAACGGTTTTGATCCCTTTCAAATGTGAAATTTGAAGCGGTTGATATTGTTGAAACGGTTTTGAACCGTTGCAAACGGTAAGAAAATGCAAAAAAAAATTATGCCTTATAGATGGCAATGTTGATGGTTGACCTGGTATAATTAACAATAGTTAAGTAATAGTCTTTTCCGGACAGAGAAGGTATTTAAGGCAAAAGTGAAATAGGAAATTGGAACTTGGAAGATCATCCGAGCTATAAAAAAGCCACAAATAATTAGGCTTCAACAAAATTTGGACAGATCTCAAACTAAGATATCTAAACATGTAATAACAAGTATATAACTTAAAAGAAAAAGGAAACAAGTATATAACTTGTCTGAGGGAACCATTTATGAGGACTAGAACATTACAAAGCCCAAGAGGCTTTTGAAAGATTTAAATATACTAGTGGGTGGCTCGTGCCCACGGCACTCCCGGACAAAGAGTCCAAAACATGCAAACAAATGAACCCACAATGTGAACAACTGAACCCACCATTCAATAGGCAAATTCGTAATCTGTGTAAATTGGAGGGTGATCACCGAATAAATACATATCATTCACTACCTAAGTGCACATGTAGGGGCTAGAAGTTTGAAATCCACCATTCATTGGCTTCCTCAAATGACTACATAATCACCCAATCAGAAGTTTGAAACATCTAATCTACCACATTCACTATCACTATTGGAATCCAATTGCAATGGTTTCTCTTGAAACTGGTATTGTTTGTGCCCACTTGCAACATGGTTTGTCAACATTGCAGATCATGCAAAGTGCTTGACAAAGTGCATGCTACCCCTGAATGTTTGGCTCATGAGTTGTAAACATTCCAAGGTATTGTCATACCCAGAATTTGGCAGTTGATCTGAAACTTGCAACATGGAGAGGGACTAAGGTAAGTTGAGCCAACAGGTGGACCTCTTTGGTTCCATTTCCTCATCTGCCACATGATCCAAACATCCATATAGTCAGTGGTCTTTAAGAGTGTGCCACGTGGATCATACCGTGGTCCGTGATGTGAGCCACATGTCACACTAATTGGTAATGGTTGAGGTACGTTCCTCCCTTCTCTTTTCTCCTTCCCTTCTGTTTTCTTTTCTTCTTTTTCTTCTTTTCTTCTCTCTTTTTTTTTTCTTTGATCTTCTTTTTTGGAGAGGACAAGTGTAGAAAGCGGCAGGGATTGGAGATGGTAGGTGGATGAAGAGGAGTTGGGAGGATGAGGGCAGCGCCTGCAAGTCGGGAGAGTTGCTGGCCAAACCGGCAACTACCAGAGTTGCAGGTCTAACTAACGGTTTCGGTGGCTGGCGCACAAGGGGGAGCAAGTTGGTCCTTTGGTGGTTGAGGAGGTGAAGGCACGGGGTAGTTTCAGACCCGCAACTCGAAGTTGCAGGTCGTGGAGGGAGGCTGGGCGGTGATCAGGTAGGGGCGATCCTATCCTCTTCCTTCTTCTTCTTCTATCTCCCTTTTTCTTTTTCTTTTTTCTTTGTTTTCCTTTTCTGTATTTTTTTTTTTTTGATAAAGAGAAGACGAAGAAACGAGATCAATGGAGATTGTGGAGGGACACTACATCAAAATTGCCAATTTGCAACGGTTTTGGACCGTTGTGAACCTAATTTGAAACGGCTAAAACCGTTGCAAAAAGTGGCGTTTCAAATTAAATTGCAACGGCTCAAACCCGTTTCATTCTGAATTCCACATGGGATTAAACATTTTTGCAACGGTTTTGAACCGTTTCAAGTTTTGCAACGGTTCAAAACCATTGCAAAATATAAAATAGAAACGGTTCTTGAAATGGCTCAAAACCGTTGCAAAATATAAAATAGAAACGATTTTAAACTGTCGCGATAGTTTACATTGCAACGGTTTTGAACCGTTTCTATTAGCAACGGCTCAAAACCGTCTCAAAATGTAATTATGCAACGGTTTTGAACCGTTTTAAACCATGTTTCGTCACAGTTATAAATCATTTAAAATTAAGAAACGGTGCAAAACCATTGCAAATGATTGTAATGCAACGGTTGTAAACCGTTTCTGACTTATGGTTTGTCACAATTATGAATTATTTAAAACTAAGCAACGGTTCTAAACCGTTGCAAAATATAATTCTGCAATGTTTTGAAAATTTGTGAAACGATTTTGATCCGTTTCAAATGTGAAATTTGAAGCGGTTGATATTGTTGAAACGGTTTTAAACCGTTGCAAACGGTAAGAAAATGTAAAAAAAAATTATGCCTTATAGATGGCAATGTTGATGGTTGACCTGGTATAATTAACAATAGTTAAGTAATAGTCTTTTCCGGACAGAGAAGGTATTTAAGGCAAAAGTGAAATAGGAAATTGGAACTTGGAAGATCATCCGAGCTATAAAAATGCCACAAATAATTAGGCTTCAACAAAATTTGGACAGATCTCAAACTAAGATATCTAAACATGTAATAACAAGTATATAACTTATAAGAAAAAGGTAACAAGTATATAACTTGTCTGAGGGAAACATTTATGAGGACTAGAACATTACAAAGCCTAAGAGGCTTTTGAAAGATTTAAATATACTAGTGGGTGGCTCGTGCCCATGGCACTCCCCGACAAAGAGTCCAAAACATGCAAACAAATGAACCCACAATGTGAACAACTGAACCCACCATTCAATAGGCAAATTCGTAATCTGTGTAAATTGGAGGGTGATCACGGAACAAATACATATCATTCACTACCTAGGTGCACATGTAGGGGCTAGAAGCTTGAAATCCACCATTCATTGGCTTCCTCAAATGACTACATAATCACCCAATCAGAAGTTTGAAACATCTAATCTACCACATTCACTATCACTATTGGAATCCAATTGCAATGGTTTCTCTTGAAACTGGTATTGTTTGTGCCCACTTGCAACATGGTTTGTCAACATTGCAGATCATGCAAAGTGCTTGACAAAGTGCATGCTACCCCTGAATGTTTGGCTCATGAGTTGTCAACATTCCTAGGTATTGTCATACCCAAAATTTGGCAGTTGAGCTGAAACTTGCAACATGGAGAGGGACTAAGGTAAGGTGAGCCAACAGGTGGACCTCTTTGGTTCCATTTCCTCATCTGCCACATGATCCAAACATCCATACAGTCAGTGGTCTTTAAGAGTGTGCCACATGGATCATACCGTGGTCCGTGATGTGAGCCACATGTCACACTAATTGGTAATGGTAGAGGTACGTTCCTCCCTTCTCTTTTCTCCTTCCCTTCTGTTTTCTTTTCTTCTTTTTCTTCTTTTCTTCTCTCTTTTTTTTTTCTTTGATCTTCTTTTTTGGAGAGGACCAGTGTAGAAAGCGGCTGTGATTGGAGATGGTAGGCGTATGAAGAGGAGTTGGGAGGATGAGGGCAGCGCCTGCAAGTCGAGAGAGTTGCTGGCCAAATCGGCAACTACCAGAGTTGCAGGTCTAGCTAACGGTTCCGGTGGCTGGCGCACAAGGGGGAGCAAGTTGCTCCTTTGGTGGTTGAGGAGGTGAAGGCACGGGGTAGTTTCAGACCTGCAACTCGAAGTTGCAGGTCGTGGAGGGAGGCTGGGCGGTGATCAGGTATGGGCGATCCTATCCTCTTCCTTCTTCTTTTTCTATCTTCCTTTTTCTTTTTCTTTTTTCTGTGTTTTTCTTTTCTGTATTTTTTTTTTTGATAAAGAGAAGACAAAGAAACGAGATCAATGGAGATTGTGGAGGGACACTAGACCAAAATTGCCAATTTGCAACGGTTTTGGACCGTTGTGAAACTAATTTGAAACGGCTTAAAACCGTTGCAAAAAGTGGGGTTTCAAATTAAATTGCAATGGCTCAAACCCATTTCATTCTGAATTCCACATGGGAAGAAACATTTTTGCAACGGTTTTGAAATGGTTCTTGAAACGGTTTAAAACCGTTGCAAAATATAAAATAAAAACGGTAAGAAAATGTAAAAAAAAATTATGCCTTATAGATGGCAATGTTGATGGTTGACCTGGTATAATTAACAATAGTTAAGTAATAGTCTTTTCCGGACAGAGAAAGTATTTAAGGCGAAAGTGAAATAGGAAATTGGAACTTGGAAGATCATCCAAGCTATAAAAAAGCCACAAATAATTAGGCTTCAACAAAATTTGGACAGATCTCAAACTAAGATATCTAAACATGTAATAACAAGTATATAACTTATAAGAAAAAGGTAACAAGTATATAACTTGTCTGAGGGAACCATTTATGAGGACTAGAACATTACAAAGCCTAAGAGGCTTTTGAAAGATTTAAATATACTAGTGGGTGGCTCGTGCCCACGGCACTCCCCGACAAAGAGTCCAAAATATGCGAACAAATGAACCCACAATGTGAACAACTGAACCCACCATTCAATAGGCAAATTCGTAATCTGTGTAAATTGGAGGGTGATCACTGAACAAATACATATCATTCACTACCTTGGTGGACATGTAGGGGCTAGAAGCTTGAAATCCACCATTCATTGGCTTCCTCAAATGACTAAAGAATCACCCAATCAAAAGTTTGAAACATCTGATCTACCACATTCACTATCACTATTGGAATCCAATTGCAATGGTTTCTCTTCAAACTGGTATTGTTTGTGCCCACTTGCAACATGGTTTGTCAACATTGCAGATCATGCAAAGTGCTTGACAAAGTGCATGCTACCCCTGAATGTTTGGCTCATGAGTTGTCAACATTCCTAGGTATTGTCATACCTAGAATTTGGAAGTTGAGCTGAAACTTGCAACATGGAGAGGGACTAAAGTAAGGTGGGCCAACATGTGGACCTCTTTGCTTCCATTTCCTCATCTGCCACATAATCCAAACATCCATACAGTCAGTGGTCTTTAAGTGTGTGCCACGTGGATCATACCGTGGTCCGTGATGTGAGCCACATGTCACACTAATTGGTAATGGTGGAGGTACGTTCCTCCCTTCTCTTTTCTCCTTCCCTTCTGTTTTCTTTTCTTCTTTTTCTTCTTTTCTTCTTTTTCTTCTTTTCTTCTTTCTTTTTTTTTTCTTTGATCTTCTTTTTTGGAGAGGACCAGTGTAGAAAGCGGCTGGGATTGGAGATGGTATGCGGATGAAGAGGAGTTGGGAGGATGAGGGCAGCGCCTGCAAGTCGGGAGAGTTGCTGGCCAAACCGGCAACTGCCAGAGTTGCAGGTCTAGCTAACGGTTCCGGTGGCTGGCGCACAAGGGGGAGCAAGTTGCTCCTTTGGTGGTTGAGGAGGTGAAGGCATGGGGCAGTTTCAGACCTGCAACTCGAAGTTGCAGGTCGTGGAGGGAGGCTGGGCGGTGATCAAGTAGGGGCGATCCTATCCTCTTCCTTCTTCTTCTTCTATCTTCCTTTTTCTTTTTCTTTTTTTTTTTGATTTTCTTTTCTGTATTTTTTTTTTTTTGATAAAGAGAAGACGAAGAAACGAGATCAATTGAGATTATGGAGGAACACTACACCAAAATTGCCTATTTGCAACAGTTTTGGACCGTTGTGAAACTAATTTGAAACCGCTTAAAACCGTTACAAAAAGTGGCGTTTCAAATTAAATTGCGACGGGTCAAACCCGTTTCATTCTGAATTCCACATGGGAATAAATATTTTGCAACGGTTTTGACCCGTTTCAAGTCTTGAAACTGTTCAAAACCGTTAACGTTGCAAAATATAAAATAGAAACGATTCTTGAAACGGTTCAAAACCATTGCAAAATATAAAATAAAAATGGTTTTAAACTGTTGCGGTAGTTTACATTGCAACGGTTTTGAACCGTTTCTATTAGCGACGGCTCAAAACCGTCTTAAAATGTAATTATGCAACGGTTTTGAACCGTTTTAAACCATGTTTTGTCACAGTTATAAATCATTTAAAATTAAGAAACGGTGCAAAACCATTGCAAATGATTGTAATGCAACGGTTGTAAACCGTTTCTGACTTATGGTTTGTCACAATTATGAATTATTTAAAACTAAGCAACGGTTCTAAACCGTTGCAAAATATAATTCTGCAATGTTTTGAAAATTTGTGAAACGGTTTTGATCCGTTTCAAATGTGAAATTTGAAGCGGTTGATATTGTTGAAACGGTTTTGAACCGTTGCAAATGGTAAGAAAATGCAAAAGAAAATTATGCCTTCTAGATGGCAATGTTGATGGTTGACCTGGTATAATTAACAATAGTTAAGTTATAGTCTTTTCCGGACAGAGAAAGTATTTAAGGCGAAAGTGAAATAGGAAATTGAAACTTGGAAGATCATCAAAGCTATAAAAAAGCCACAAATAATTAAGCTTCATCAAAATTTGGACAAATCTCAAACTAAGATATCAAAACATGTAATAACAAGTATATAACTTATAAGAAAAGGGTAACAAGTATATAACTTGTCTGAGGGAACCATTTATGAGCACTAGAACATTACAAAGCCCAAGAGACTTTTGAAAGATTTAAATATACTAGTGGGTGGCTCGTGCCCACGGCACTCCCCGACAAAGAGTCCAGAACATGGAAACAAATGAACCCACAATGTGAACAACTGAACCCACCATTCAATAGGCAAATTCGTAATCTGTGTAAATTGGAGGGTGATCACCGAACAAATACATATCATTCACTACCTAGGTGCACATGTAGGGGCTAGAAGCTTGAAATCCACCATTCATTGGCTTCCTCAAATGACTAAAGAATCACCCAATCAGAAGTTTGAAACATCTGATCTACCACATTCACTATCACTATTGGAATCCAATTGCAATGGTTTCTCTTCAAACTGGTATTGTTTGTGCCCACTTGCAACATGGTTTGTCAACATTGCAGATCATGCAAAGTGCTTGACAAAGTGCATGCTACCCCTGAATGTTTGGCTCATGAGTTGTCAACATTCCTAGGTATTGTAATACCCAGAATTTGGCAGTTGAGCTAAAACTTGCAACATGGAGAGACTAAGGTAAGGTGGCCCAACAGGTAGACCTCTTTGGTTCCATTTCCTCATCGGCCACATGACCCAAACATCTATACAGTCAGTGGTCTTTAAGAGTGTGCCACGTGGATCATACCGTGGTCCGTGATGTGAGCCACATGTCACACTAATTGGTAATGGTGGAGGTACGTTCCTCCCTTCTCTTTTATCCTTCCCTTCTGTTTTCTTTTCTTCTTTTTCTTCTTTTCTTCTCTATTTTTTTTTCTTTGATCTTCTTTTTTGGAGAGGACCAGTGTAGAAAGCGGCTGGGATTGGAGATGGTATGCGGATGAAGAGGAGTTGGGAGGATGAGGGCAGCGCCTGCAAGTCGAGAGAGTTGCTGGCCAAACCGACAACTGCCAGAGTTGTAGGTCTAGCTAACGGTTCTGGTGGTTGGCGCACAAGGGGGAGCAAGTTGCTCCTTTGGTGGTTGAGGAGGTGAAGGCACAGGGCAGTTTCAAACCTGCAACTCAAAGTTACAGGTCGTGGAGGGAGGCTGGGCGGTGATCAGGTAGGGGCGATCCTATCCTCTTCCTTCTTCTTCTTGTATCTTCCTTTTTCGTTTTCTTTCTTCTTTGTTTTTCTTTTCTGTATTTTTTTTGACAAAGAGAAGATGAAGAAACGAGATCAATGGTGATTGTGGATGGACACTACACCAAAATTGCCTATTTGCAACGGTTTTGGATCGTGGTGAAACTAATTTGAAACGGCTTAAAACCGTTGCAAAAAGTGGCGTTTCAAATTAAATTGCAACGGCTCAAACCCGTTTCATTCTGAATTCCACATAGGAATAAACATTTTTGCAACGATTCAAAACCGTTGCAAAATATAAAATAGAAACGGTTCAAAACCGTTGCAAAATATAAAATAGAAACGGTTTTAAACTATTGCGGTAGTTTACATTGCAACGGTTTTGAACCGTTTCTTTTAGCAACGGCTCAAAACCGTCTTAAAATGTAATTATGCAACTATTTTGAACTGTTTTAAACCATGTTTTGTCACAGTTATAAATCATTTAAAATTAAGAAATGGTGCAAAACCATTGCAAATGATTGTAATGCAACGGTTGTAAACTGTTTCTGACTTATGGTTTGTCACTATTATGAATTATTTAAAACTAAGCAACAGTTCTAAACCGTTGCAAAATATAATTCTGCAATGTTTCAAAAATTTGTGAAACGGTTTTGATCCGTTGCAAACGGTAAGAAAATGCAAAAGAAAATTATGCCTTATAGATGGCAATGTTGATGGTTGACCTAGTATAATTAACAATAGTTATGTAATAGTCTTTTCCGGACAGAGAAGGTATTTAAGGCAAAAGTGAAATAGGAAATTGGAACTTGGAAGATCATCCAAGCAATAAAAAAGCCACAAATAATTAGGCTTAAACAAAATTTGGACAGATCTCAAACTAAGATATCTAAACATGTAATAACAAGTATATAACTTATAAGAAAAGGGTAACAAGTTTATAACTTGTCTTAGGGAACCATTTATGAGGACTAGAACATTACAAAGCCCAAGAGGCTTTTGAAAGATTTAAATATACTAGTGGGTGGCTCGTGCCCACGGCACTCCCTGACAAAGAGTAGGGTTTAGGGTTTAGGGTTTAGGGGTTTGTTTTAAAACTGATTGTATGATTTTATAGAATTTTTTAAAAATTTGAAGTAGTTTTTTATATTTTGTAAAATTCAACAAAGTGAACATTATAGTTGCTGTCATGTACAAATAACACATATTAATCAACTTCGACTGAGTTTTTGACCTACGAACAATAAAAATATATCTTTTGGCAAAATACAAAACACGTAAAGCTTCGAGTTAGCTTTCCAAAAATATATCGTTGGTCACTTAATTAAATTGGAGCTGTCTTGTAGACCCATTTTACTGACTGGTTATCAATTAATAATTTTTAACAATTTTTTATTTTGTTTCAACTTTTTCTTTAATTTTTAAAATAAAATATGTACTTTATTATTTAATATAAAAATCATAAATTTTGAGTATTATGAAATACATATATTACTTGTTAGATTTAGTTTTAAATTGACTCCCGAATCATGCGATTAAGTCAAAAAATAATTAACCAATTGAATTTTGTCGGTTACTTTTAGGAACTGATGATAGTTGTAAAATGATTAAAATAATTATAAAATATGATATTTTGATAAAACTTTATTTATTAAAGTTATTTGTCTTTATTTATAGAACAAAACCCTTGAATAAAATAATTTTTTTCACATTATTTAATTTTAACCAAAAAAATAATCGTTCTCTATTAGATTGCGAAAAATATTTCTCAAAACACTATCAAATAAATATTTTGGTTTAAGTGATTTTACAAAAGTTCTTTAATATAAATTCTAGGTAATTATAGATATCATAATCATTAGTTTTGATTGAAAATAAATTTAATTATTATTTTGGGTACCGTACCGGTTAATCGCAAAAATTTAATTCTAAAAATATATCAAACGGTTAAATCAAGCAAAACGTCTTTACAAAAGTTTATTGTTTTGATTTATGAGGAATTGTGATAATTTAAAAAGATATTTCAGAATAAAAAAAACTTTTATTTTTAATCACACCCTGGATTTCGGGTAAACGAGTTGATCCACAGGTATTCGGGTCGGGTTCAGGTGCCGAAATTCGGGGCGTGATAGCTATAGACCAAAAATTAGCCTGATTAGTGATTTCTAAGCATTGGATTGGAGTTCGTTTCATGGGTTGATTTCAACGGTGGAATTTGAAGATTTTTGGTGTACAAAGATCCAAAGGTTTGAAATCACTAATCAGGTTTTAAATTGACGGATGACAAAAAAATAGTGGTTCATAACATAAAATTCATGAGATGATGATATTTCTCTTATGTAGATAGATAGAAAATTCAATTCTGTTAGATGTCCAAACCAAGATTTAAAAATTGGCCATTATAATGAAAATAATGGCCATTATAACGGATTCAGACTTACCGTGTTATGTTATGTACTGTTAAAATGCCCAGAAAAATGGCCGTTATAACGAAAATAACGGCCGTTGTTTTCCGTTATAATGAAAATAATGACCGTTATTTTTAGGGAAAAATTGTGAAAAAATGACAGTTTTTTATTTTTTCCCGTTATTTTCCGCTATATTCTATTTTTTTCCCGCTATTTTCTGTTTTGAAATTCAGACCCTTTTTTTTCCCGTTATTTCTCATTTTTTTTTCGTTTTTGCCCCCCGAGCGTTTTTTCGTTATAACGGCCACCTTGGTCCAAACAGCTAAAATTAGAATTCATTAAGAATTCCAAGTAATTTCCACGCGGTGCAACTATCTCAGTTCTTTGAATTCAAATTCTTAACCGGTAACAAAGCAAAGGAGAGAGAAGAGAAAGAAGATAAGAGAAAGAAGAAAAGAGAAGAGAAGCAATCCAGCGAACAAGCCTCTAGGTTTACCAAGAACTGGTAACAAAGCAAAGGGGAAGAGAAAGAAGAGAAGAGAAGAAAGCAATGGCCCCCTCTCCCTGAAGAAGAGGAGGAACGATCCCAGGGGAATCCACTCCTCTGTTTTGTTTCTCTCTCTCTCAGGCTCATTTCTCACCCTCTCGCCAACCCCTCCCTGAAGAATTGAAAGAAGAGGAGGACTGAACCCGAAGAAGAACTGAAGAAGAGGAGGAACGAACCTAGCTCAGGTATGTCCTCTCTCTCTCTCTCTCTTGCTTCGGTTTGGAGGTTTGGTTGGGGGGTTTGGGTTTTGAGTTTGGGTTTGGGTTTGAGGTTTAGTTTTTTTGAGTTTGTCGGTTCAACGTCTTGAGGTTTGCTCTCTAGGGTTTTCAGATCTGGGTTTGCTCCATGGGGTTTCGGTCTCTCTCTCTCTCTCTCTCTCTCTCTCGGGGATTTAGGCTATTGGAAGTGGCATGTAGGTTTCTAATTCATGATTTTGGTTCATTGATATTTTCTTTATTTCTTTGCTGTTTTAATTTCATGAAAAGTGGATTTAGGGTTTTTTTTTTGGTCGGTTGCTATGGGGCTTCTATTGTTTTCTACTGTTGAGTTTGCACTAATCATTTGTCTTGCTGTTTCATCAGCTCATGGGGGTACAAAAAAATATATATATAGTAAGCATCCAAATATATACCAATGGTTTTTTTTTAACTGGTCCATCATCATGGATTTTGGACCGGCAATGCAAGATTTGGTCTTATTTTGGCAGTCCAGTTCAATCAAAGGGCTTGCATTTACTTATTCGGGAACTGTTTTCTTTTCTTTTCTTTATATTTTTTTAATCTGTTCGACTTTACTGCATTTGGGGGAATTTAATTGGGTTTTTGGGTATCTCCGAAACCACCAAAATGGTGCATTCCTACGTGTCTTGGGTAGAAAATGTTGTGTTTGTTTTATGTGCTCTTACCAATTTTTTTTAAGTTATAGTTGTTTGTTTGTTGGGTTTCACAACAAAAAAGTGTTGATTTCGAATGCTTCTACTTTTTTTTAATTGAATCAGGTGGTTACTTTGTTAGTAGTTATTTTTTGTTAGTAATTGCTCAGTTTTACTTTTAGAAAGCTCAAACTCCTACTTTAAATTTGTAATCTACTTTTGGTTTGGGATGATTTGGGGAGAATGAGATTATTTGGAAGTTGTAGTTAGAAAGGCAAGATTTCCTGTTTTACTCTTTAAATTTAGGTGAAACCAAGCTATTACATTGCATTTTGTCTTTCAAGAAGTGCATCATCCAACGCCTAGAAACCACCCATAATTTCTGAAACCCGAAACCATTTTGATTACTCAGATCTAACACTTAGAAATCCAATCCCTAGAAACCACAAAGCAAGCTAATTTTTGGCATAATATTCAACTTTTTTTGTTGAATTTGCTTTGTTTTGATGATTTTTGCTCGCATTTGCTCTGTCTGGTGAATTTTGGATGGTCGGTGTTTTGATTTGTGAAAGTGATATTTGGTGGGGGGTCTCCACTTGGATTCACCATGGATTCATGGTTTGTGGGTTTGGGGTTTGGGGAGCTCAATAGTCCCATCCTAAATCATCAAATTTCATGGTTAATGTGGTCCCAGGAGAGCCCCTAGGCCTGATTTCGGTTGAGGATGCGTTTAAGATTTTGTGGTTTTTTCCCTTGGTTTCAGAAATTTATCTTTTTATTTTTTATGCTTTTGATTTTAGCATTATGCACATAGAATTAATCATGGGAGAACACCTAGGGCTGATTTTGAGTGAGGATGTTATCTTAATCATTGAAATCATCCTTAAAAAGTCAGACCATTCCGAAGTTTCTTTGAGGAACACATTTTTGTGGGGTGAAAAAACTCAGACTCAGCTGCTTTTGATGGAGGAGATCTTCCTCACCCAAAATCAGCCCTAGGGGCTCTCCCAAAATAGGAGAAGATATAACCTGTTGACATGTATCCCCCAAAAACAGCACTCGGTAAAAAGGAAATTTTGTAATTATCAGCCATGTGTTTGTTCATTTTCAAACAACTAATTAGATGGATAGGATTGTTCAATCAATGCATAATTTAGGTATAACACATTGTTCAAGACAACGTGTTAAGTGGATGGTTCATATTAGCGGACCATTGCCCTCATTGTATGTAGAGCCATGGGTAGAGTTCTATTTGGGGGGTGTTTAGAAGTAATGTTTTAAGTTTGCACTTTCATACACAGATCATTCTTTTAAATGGATCCTTCCAGAATTTGAGATTACTAATTGATCCAGACTGCTAATTAGATCTCATTGTTGAATTTTTTGCTTCATGGCGAAGAAGAGTGGGATAAAGGAGTACATGTCTGCACATTCTTTTCTTTCGAGGTATTTTGAATCAATCTTGCGTTCTCGCGCCTATTGAATTACTTTTATATTTTGCTCTTCTTCTCTGTTTTCTGTAATTTTTCTTCTAAATCTCTCTCATTCTCATACAATGTATATAGTTCTCTTGCGTTTGTGGTTGATCTTTGATGTTCATGTCTAGGTTTTGTTTAACTGTAGTATTCTCTTTAAGTGGATGCCAATTAAATTGTTTGTATAATCCCTCATTTTAATTAAAGGTTCACTGTGGATATAAAGCATTAAGGAAATGCCTCTGTATTTTTCTTTGCTGAAAATGCCTCGGACATGATTGTTAATGGTTTTTTTTATGTTATATTCAGTTTGTTCATCTTTGCACTCACCCACATATTTGAAAGTGTTATGAGGAAATGCCTCTGTATTTGTCTTTGCTGAAAATGCCTCGAACATGATTGTTGGATCAAGTGGAACTTTCTTTCTAATTCTTTTGTGGAAATACCAAAGTGATGCCATATTTTTGTTCCACCATCTCTCTCAATTCCCTGTTATGATATAGTTATATAGGTAAGAATAAAAAATGTAAGTTTTGCACTACAAAGAGAAATGAGCTATGAATCTGGGCCTTTTGATGGGGATGAACACTTTGATGAATCCGTCACACTTTGTAAGAGCACATCATAGTTTGTAGTGCAGCAATGAATGCAATATCACCACTGACGTGCCCATCTACACCTATATTCTTATATTATTGCACTTTCCCCTGTATTAACTGCCTTTGCAAATTTTATATTAACCAGGCCTGTTTTTGCTACATTGATGAAGCTTTAATTTAATTCTCATTTACTACTGGTAAAACTATTGCCTTTAGTGCAGTACTGTCAATAATGAGATTGTCAATTGCAATACAAAGATTTTCTCAAAAACAATGAAGTTGGTGTAAGGATGGGAATCAGTACTATTTGATTATTATCTCTCTTTTTATTCTATCAAATAGGGCATCTGAGATCACAATTGATGTTTATTTTCATGCAAAACAAAAGAACCTGAAGTAGCTTTTGTAAACTTTTTTAGATTTGTCCCTTAGAAGGTGCATTAGCGCAAGGGTGCTTTAAGAAGATAGGTGGCCGGGTTGTGGGGACCTAGGTTTAGGGGGAAGTTAAAAGGATTGGGAGTTTGAATTGGTTTGCTTTTGTGAAATGCAAAGAGTCAAAGTTGTCTCTATTTTTAATTCTGAGTTGGTTTATAAACTTTGAGTTTATACAATTCAACTCAAAGTTGTCTCTATCTCTAATTCTGAGTTTATAAAATTCAACTCAAAGTTGTCTCTCTTTCGCTCTCTCTAATTAAATTTCAGCTCAAAGTTGTCTCTTTCTAAATTTGTCCGGATTCTGTTTATCATGTAAAAAACAGAGGAGACATGGTCCACATGGGTGTGAACATTCAGTAGTCTCTAAGAATGTTCACACCCAGTTCACATTCAGATGTGCCCACATCTGACACCATTTGGACAGTCCCCTTTGCTGTCCATTTATCACATTCAGACTGAATGTGTGCACTTGACTGAATGTACACTGTGGTGGACCTATACACAAAAAATCAACGTGGCTGGTGATATCTAGCAATAGGATTCAAGCACTTTCTCAACATGATTCAAGCACTTACCAAAATTCAGCCAGATTAGTGAGTTTCAAACCTTTGGATCTTATTACTCCAAATAATGATCAAGTTCCACCGTTAAAAATAATCCCACGTGAGCCATGTGCCACACTTTAGAGACATCTGACGGTATGGATGTTAGGCCCATCTCTAGGTGGACCTACATACCAAAATTCAGCCAGATTAGTGAGTTCAAACCTTTGGATCTTAGTACTCCAAATAATGCTCAAATTCCATGGTTAAAAATAATCCCACGTGAGCCAAAGAGATTAGCTTGGCTTCACACCGAGAGAGGATGGCTTCACACGAAGTTTACCTTCACAAGAGATTTCTCCAAAGAGATTTTCTATTTCTCCATTCATCATTTCATTCTTAAAAACAAAGGGTACATCACCTTTTATAAGACTCTTTACTTGAAGTTCCTAATTCTAATCGAATTGGAACTCCCTAATTTTAAGCAAACTAATATAAGAAACTTCTAATACAATTCTACTAACTTTAATCAATAATAAAGTCCTAATTGGAAATAAAATTTAATTTCAATTGAGAATCCTAATTAAAACTAAAACAAATCTTCATGGAGCCCGTTGATTCAGTGTAGTGTCGGACCATTGTAGTTAAATGCTCCCACATCAAACCCTCCTGGTTGAAAAGAATTCGACCTCGAATTCAAGTTGAGATATTGCAATTGGCTTTTCTAGCGGAAGAGATATTTGGAGTACTTTCCCTTCAGCTTCTTTTGCATCTTCGATAGGTGTAAATTTTCTGAAACATGGTCTATGTCCTCAACTCTGGCATTCTTTGATAAGAAATCCATGCTTGTTCCATCTGGTTCATTTTCAACTCTTGGTTCTAAAACAACAGAAACATCTGGTTTTGGACCTGGACTTTTTGGGCCATCTTTAGTTGGAGCATCCGAACCAGGGGAATCATCAACCTTTTCAGCCTTTTCATTCTCCACAACTGCAAGCGGATCAATCTGCTTGTCCTCGTCATTTCGTTTGATTCCACTACAGGAGCTTCGAGACTGCCTAATTCCTCAGCTTTGGCTTTTTCTTCCTTATCGATTCTTTCATTTTCCTTGGATGGAAAACACCCTTTTGTTCAATGGCTTTTATTTCTTCATTTACTTTCTTCTCGACTTGCTTTGAGACCTCTTTAGGTTTTTCTTTTTGCTGTGAAACCTTCCAACAGCTTGCCAGAAAGAGGTGGGAAAGCCGCGGTGGTGGTGACGCTTTTTAAGACAGATGCGGATTGGAATTCCGGCAGAAATCTTCTTATTAAAGTCCTCGATAGCCTTCTTATTGATATTGATCGATTTGTACAGGTTGCTCTCAAAACGATTTATCACATCGTTTAGTTTAGCTAGTGTGATTACAAAAGATCGCAAATCAATTGAGACATCTTTCTGAAACACACTCAAGAATTTCGAACTGGCTCTGATACCAAATTTGACGCAGGACGGGATGTACATTCTGCAATTTGAGAAAGGGAATGAAGAGAAGGTTACTATTCATGTGACACTATTCACGCAGCACTATTCATAGTGCTGTGGTGTGATTTGGGTTTTCTAGGTCAAAATTGATCCAAAAAGAAAATAGAGATGGAGAAGAGAAGAAATAGAGATAGAAAGATAACTTCAGCTTCACATCAAGAGATGATGGTTTCACACCAAGTTTCCTTTCACAAGAGATTTCTCCAAAGAGATTTTCTATTTCTCCATTCATCATTTCATTCTTAAAATCAAAGGGTACATCACCTTTTGTAAGACTCCCTACTTAAAGTTCCCTAATTCTAATCGAATTGAACTTCTTAATTTTAGCAAACTAAAATAAGAAACTCTTAATACAATTCTCCTAACTTTAATTAATAATAAAATCCTAATTGAAAATAAAATCTAATTAAACTAAAACAAATCTTCATAGGCCCACTTATCTAAAAATAGTTCAATTAAAATTTACTATAAATATTAATTTCGGGATTTACTATAAATAGTAAAAACAGGGTTCACTTGCTTGACCGGGCACTGATTTGGTTTAGCGACGGACCATCGTAGGTGAATGCTCCCACATCAATAATGGTTGCTTTCGTTTTAAAAGCTGGTGTTTGATTGGAGTAGTGCTCTGATATGTACTGTAAGATTGGTATCTTTGCATGAGTTCTTTTTAGAGTCAACTAGAATAACTTACAGATGCTTTCTCTGTTCCATGTTTAGTTCCCCATTGTTAAAGTAACTGTGGGTCATCCTTTCATTTTCTGTATGCATATCTATTGACGTCCTTGTTCTTTCATTTTAAAATATAGCACTAAGATGATCAACACTGATTACCTTCCTTGGAGAGAATGACATAAATCAACTTTGGAGGATCGACACTGATTGTTAACTCTTAGGGCTCAATAAGTAGAAGCTACCAGAGGTCACATTGGGGTTGTGAAAGTCGGTGCTGTTCCCAAAATGTTATTTGTGGAAGATTGATGATTATATCCTGGTTGCTATTTTGGTTGTGCTACGAATAAGGATGTCCTCTTTTTATCAAGTGGCAGCAAATCTTCTCTGAAAATTTTGAATTTTCTCACCCCTCCCCTGGTGTGGCAGATCTACTAGTTACATTATGGCCCACCATATCCAAATTGTAAATCTATAGACTGCACTATCTTCAGGAAGGTTTGTCGTTCTTTCCTCATCCATCCTAACCATGTAACGGGAAGAACTGTTGAAAGTAGCCGGAAATGCAACTTAATCTTACCTAAGGTGGCAGTTGCACTATTAGAAATTTAGCCCCATGTTTGTTTGTTTGATTCATGTCATGTTGGTTATTTGGTTACTGACTTAAACTATTACCTAAATTTGCACTGTTCCTGTATCAACTGTTCAGTTCATCCAATCGCAGGAGATTATTTGAAACAATTTGAAATTGAAAGTGAAGATCAAGGCCTTACAAATGAAAGAGGGAGATTTGTTCCAAGTCAAAAAGTTCTGAAATTGAGAAACCAACTACTTAAGTTCATGGAAGATCACATATACCCAATGGAAAACGAGTTCTACAAACTTGCACAGTCTAGCATGCGTTGGACAGTTCACCCTGAGGAGGAGAACTTAAAGGACCTGGCAAAGAGAGAAGGCTTATGGAACTTGTGGATACCTGTATGTCTTTCAGTAGTCCCCGTCATTTTTTTCGACGTTTCCGTGTTTCTGAAACTCTGTCACAATAGAGCTTGATATGCTTGTTCTTCTTACCTCAGAAAGCTGATCTTTAGTTTCACCAAGTAGTATTTCTTTGAATCAGCTCTTTGATGCATGCCTTTTGTGGTTTAATGTGCAGTTGGATAGTGCTGCTAGAGCAAGAAAGCTAATTTTTAATGGGACAAACTACATTTCTTCTGGAGATCCTAACAATCTCTTATTGGGTGCTGGGCTTTCAAACCTTGAGTATGGATACCTTTCTGAGATCATGGGCCGTTCAGTTTGGGCTCCTCAGGTGTTTAACTGCGGTGCACCTGACACTGGAAATATGGAGGTAAAACAAAACTATCTGATTCATGAGGATTGATGAGTTGGTGTGGCTTGCAGAGTGCTTTCTTCTTTCATATCATGACTTATGTATACATGTTCCACATATCCTTCTGGAAGTATTTTTCCCTTATACTGAAATACATAATATGAGAATGTGAGTGTTATTGCAATTTATTTTATTTTATTCTTTTTATTTTATCATATTTAAGTAGTGTCTGAGCGGTAGTAGAAAACTAGTACATGAATGGTTAGGCCTGCTGTGCAGAATTTTGTAGGTTATTATAGTGTGCAATTAATAGCTATTGTATGCGATAGCTGTGGTTACATAATACATGACACTGATAATTAATTCCAATTTCTAGCAAAGTCCAATTGATTGTAAAGACCCGCGTTGCTTGCCTTGAGGGTAGCCCAGAACTGTATCAAGAGTTTGCAGAAATTGACCGATGAATGTGTTCTTCAACATGTTTATATTTATGACGAGGATCTTCTGGTAATTGTATGATTGTAGCATATTCTCTTTCTTTTTTGAGCATTAACATTCTCAATCATGCCATATGAATGTGCTAGTAATGGTTGCTAAAGGTTATCTCCTGCCACAGGGGGGGGCAGGCTGAATAGTAATTGTTGAGTCTTCATGATGCCAGACAATAGATTTGATACCACATTTTGAAGTAGGACCAGCAAGTTTTCTCTCATTAAAACCACCTCAAATTCCAAACTAGGATAGGGATACTGAAAGGATGAAAGGTCGGTACAAGATTTAGTAGAGTAGTAGACTACACTTTAGAATGGATTTTTAGGATCTAAATGTGGGGAGACCCACCCAGACCAAAGTAGTACTGGTCGACTGACAGGAACGCAGGCTGTGGAGTTATTGAATGGACTTCTAAGGCTCAAATAATAGTGAGTTCGAATGGGGATTTTGGGTAACTGTTATATGGGCTGAAGTCGCAGGGTTTTGGGTGGGTTTAGGTAGATTCAAATGGACTGAAAAGAATGTAAATAGTGATGGAATATTATGGTTACTTAGGATTAGATGATGGCTTTTGAGTGAAGGGTTTTATTTATGTAAAGGGTTCTCAAATGGGCTTATGGATTTTAATGGTGGCTGGTCGAATGGCGTTTCAAGGCAAACCAAAAAATAGAAACTATCTAAAGCTCAAACTTGACTCAGTTTAGAAACTATAAAAATCGCAACTTAAGAAACTAAAACTAAGACCTAACTTCGAGAATATGGTTTTTTTTTTTTTTTTGATAACTTCTAGAATATGGACTTAGAATATAAGGCTAAAGTGTGCTGGAAATTCACTCACACGTGCTGGAAAAGTGGGCCAGAACCCACTTTGTGCCTAGATGATGTGCCAAACTCATATTGGCATATTGCTAGCAGACCCATGGAGGTGCTTGTTTGGAAACCTGGCCATGAACCTCTTATGGTCCCATTTGGGCTGAATGTCAGTCTTAGATCAGCTTCTGTGTCACTTCACTTGAGATATAAAAGCTGTCAATCTCTTGCATCAATGTCTTTTGAGGAATCATCATCCTGTAATTGGCCATTGGAACCCCAAACGTTGGTGGAGCTTAACTTTCTAGTGAAGCTGAAGCTTTAGGCCAAAGTATAGAGGCATAACTGTTTAGAAATACTCAATAAGCAACAAAAGGCATATCTTTTGGTGCTTCTACCAGATGGTATACTTAGGACACCTGACATGCTTTTACTGCTGTTGCACGATGAGACTTTGTGCTCCCTTCAGGAATAATGGTCTTTAGAAGTTGTTTTCTGGTCTTCCATTGCTGAAGGGGCACTTATCACATAAATAAATAAAATTGCTGAAGGGGCCCCCCAAATGATAGCCCATTATGGTTGGAGTGGACCGAAACTAATCCCGACTTGCAGAGATATAGTTGATAGATGTTCGAGTTCCTTTAGAATGTTCTACATATCCATCAGAGAAGAGTGTTTGCCTTTCCATATTGGAGAATTAGTATATCATGGTCCAAATATTTCAATTGTCACTCAGATGTCATGTGGTGGAAGTATTTGAGGATGCAGATCCTGGTTAGTATATTAAATTTTGGGAAATTCATATGCACTTCATTCTGGAAGAGTTAAAAGGTCAGAAATTCCATCCAGAAACCTCCAAAATAGGAGGTAAACAGAATGACGATAACTCCATGTATGACTCATTTGAACAACTTACTGTATTGCGTATTCAAAAAAACTTGCTGTATTTTTTAATTGAGATACATGCAGTTATTTATCTTGTTGGATTGTTCTATTTTCATCATGTTACAAAGTGTGGGTACAAGAGAATTTGTCATTGTTCCAGGAATCTTTTCCGCAAATGTTGTGCTTTACTCTGTTTCAAAATACTCTGACCATAATTTTTAATGATCGAACTGATCTCAAAATTTTGCTCCCTTCTTCATTTTAGGTATTGTTGCGGTATGGAACTGAAGAGCAACTACAAGAATGGCTTATTCCTTTACTTGAGGGGAAGATCCGGTCTGGATTTGCAATGACAGAACCACGAGTGGCATCTTCTGATGCAACCAATATTGAGTGTTCGATTACAAGGTAGGTTCATGCAACAGGTGTAGAACTAAAAGGGTGAAACATATTAATATATTATAAATTCATGGCTGCAGCATTCTTGCTTCCTAACCTACAGCTCAGTTTCATTTCATTATCAACAATGGAAAAAGTTTCCATATAGAATGTGTGTTCTTGTTTATGGAATACTCCTAGGCTCTGGAAAGGCTGAATTTTAAGCACAGATGTTTATATATGTGCTTAAGGAGATGCAAATTTGATATAGACAGTTGATTTTTTATAAATTTTTGAAGCTATGTAAAAGCAAAAGGGATGTTTTGGGATGGTCCTGGAATTATATAGTTTATCTGCGAAGTGGGAAGACTTAATAATAAGGGCTTTGATGTTGAGGTTGTTGTAGAGGATCAGAATTTCATGATTTGTAATGCTCTGTTCTGTGAGGAATTATGTTGATTACGATGGATCATCTGATTAGGGGCTATTAAGTTTTAATTTTGTGGGCAAACACCTCAACACCCATTACGAGATAGAAGGACCCCCTTGCAAATTTCTTAGGTTAGAAATTCAGTCCTCAACCCTAGTTGGTCAGGACTCGTTTATTTGATTAGGATTAATCAAAAATACTCCTCTTGAGGTCAAGGAGGGTGCACTGACCCCAAAGGTTCTCACCTTATTACTTTGCTCTTTTCTGCTGCTCCAATGCAGGGTGGAAATCCAAATAACCTTATTAGATTAGTGAGTCATGAGAAGCTGGCATTCTAGAATCTGGCACAGATGTTCTCAACTAGATTCTTAATCTTTATTAGATTTGCTTATCCCCTTCCATCATGTTGATCAGGAGGTAAGTGAGATGGCAGATTCTGTGGTAAAAATGGTTTTACATAATGGGATTCCATCCTAGTCATGGGATCCTGTCCTGTTTCTCCGACTGTTTTGTATTTGTATGTGTCTCTCTTTATGAATAGCAACTTACTAATCTTAAAAGTTCGTCAATGTTGTCTAAAGCATTAGCTAGTCTTACAGGTGCAATATGGACTAATTACCATATATGTCAAACCACAACAGTGAATGTCAAGTGAAATTCATGCCGCATCTTTGTGTATAACCCTAGAAACCTATAGTCAAACATTTTCTGATTTCTTGACAGCTCACATCCGTTAGTTTTCCTATATGTAAGATGTACCGGATCCTAATGGTGGTCTTGCACTTGAGTTTGTAAATTTTTTTTTTTTTCGCAGTTATATGGACCATCTTATCTGGATACTTCAGAACAGGTGTTCACTAGCTTCATATTTCTACATGTTTGGCTTCCAGATCTTCAGATTGATTTTGCATTTAATCTACCAGTAGCAATCTTTGTGGAATCCTATGCGTACAGATGATTTCATTGTAGATTTCTAAATATTCTGTCCATTGTGTCTTTATTGATGAAAATTTCTGAACTTCCAAGCTGATCAAGCCTGCTTTGGAATTCCATAACTTCTCTTTGGATCGATCTAGGGTTTGGAGCTTGTTTAAGGTGGTTAGACAGCTGTGATTCGTTTGAGATTCGTTGAGTTGAGATTCCTTGGAGGCTAACTTTTATGCTGGTTCTCTGTTTTCTTTTCCGCTAGTCACAATTGGTGAGAGCTAAAGCTGATTGATTGTCAGTTAGAGCCTTTTAGTTAGTGTTTTCACTAAATGTTTTTTTTTTTGATTTTTCTACTGCTGTAGTTTTTCACAGTTGAATGATTGAAAGTTTTGGTATTTTCAGTGGGTTTAATCTTCACTCTGATCTTCTGTGTTAAATTTGTGTAGTTATTTTTATCTCAGTTTCCTCTTTTTCTGTTTCATCTTCTTCTTCATCTCGATTTAGTTTGGTTCCTCTCTATGATCATATTTCTTTTAAATATATTTACGATCTAAGACATCTCTGATTCATCGTTAATGAGTTCTTCTTCAAATGTATTATGCCGTACGAAACTTCTCTTCAGTTATTCTCAAATATGCAAGATCGTTAATTAAGATTGTATGAAAAAGTGCCAAAGAAGAAAGTAGAATGTAAGGTTCAGCGACTCTTTCTATCCAACTCAGATTTCTCTTAATTGAAAACTTTGAGATCGTCCTTACTTGCATGATCCAAGGGGCTTATGGTGGTACTAGTTATGTGTTCTCCATTGCTTCACCTTTCTCTGCTGCTCCAAGTAGTGGATGTGGGAAGTGCAGAACTATTGCACACCTTCACACCTTTACGGAAGGTGGTACTAGTTATGTGTTCTCCATTGCTTCACCTTTCTCTGCTGCTCCAAGTTGTGGATGTGGGAAGTGCAGAACTATTGCACACCTTCACACCTTTACGGAAGGAGGATGATGATATGTCACGTAGAAAAGTGGATAATTAGAGCAGTTTTACGTAGGAGAGTGCGATAACGCTAACAGGATAATTGCTTAAAATAAGCACTTTTGAGCGAATATCAAACTCGAAGTTGCAGGTCGTGGAGGGAGGCTGGGCGGTGATCAGGTAGGGGCGATCCTATCCTCTTCCTTCTTCTTCTTCTATCTTCCTTTTTCTTTTTCTTTTTTCTTTTTCTTGTTTTTCTTTTCTGTATTTTTTTTTTTGATAAAGAGAAGACGAAGAAACGAGATCAATGGAGATTGTGGAGGGAAACTACACCAAAATTGCCTATTTGCAACGGTTTTGGACCGTTGTGAAACTAATTTGAAACGGCTTAAAGCCGTTGCAAAAAGTGGCGTTTCAAATTAAATTGCAACGGCTCAAACCCGTTTCATTCTGAATTCCACATGGGAATAAACATTTTTGCAACGGTTTTGAACCGTTTCAAGTCTTGAAACGGTTCAAAACCGTTGCGACATATAAAATAGAAACGGTTCTTGCAACGGTTTGAACCGTTGCAAAATATAAAATAGAAACGATTTTAAACTGTTGCGGTAGTTTACATTGCAACGGTTTTGAACCGTTTCTATAAGCAACGGCACAAAACCGTCTCAAAATGTAATTATGCAACGGTTTTGAACCGTTTTAAACCATGTTTCGTCACAGTTATAAATCATTTAAAATTAAGAAACGGTGCAAAACCATTGCAAATGATTGTAATGCAACGGTTGTAAACCGTTTCTGACTTATGGTTTGTCACAATTATGAATTATTTAAAACTATGCAACGGTTCTAAACCGTTGCAAAATATAATTCTGCAATGTTTTGAAATTTGTGAAACGGTTTTGATCCATTTCAAATGTGAAATTTGAAGCGGTTGATATTGTTGAAACGGTTTTGAACCGTTGCAAACGGTAAGAAAATGCAAAAAAAAATTATGCCTTATAGATGGCAATGTTGATGGTTGACCTGGTATAATTAACAATAGTTAAGTAATAGTCTTTTCCGGACAGAGAAGGTATTTAAGGCAAAAGTGAAATAGGAAATTAGAACTTGGAAGATCATCCGAGCTATAAAAAAGCCACAAATAATTAGGCTTCAACAAAATTTGGACAGATCTCCAACTAAGATATCTAAACATGTAATACCAAGTATATAACTTATAAGAAAAAGGAAACAAGTATATAACTTGTCTGAGGGAACCATTTATGAGGACTAGAACATTACAAAGCCCAAGAGGCTTTTGAAAGATTTAAATATACTAGTGGGTGGCTCGTGCCCACGGCACTCCCTGACAAAGAGTCCAAAACATGCAAACAAATGAACCCACAATGTGAACAACTGAACCCACCATTCAATAGGCAAATTCGTAATCTGTGTAAATTGGAGGGTGATCACCGAACAAATACATATCATTCACTACCTAGGTGCACATGTAGGGGCTAGAAGTTTGAAATCCACCATTCATTGGCTTCCTCAAATGACTAAAGAATCACCCAATCAGAAGTTTGAAACATCTAATCTACCACATTCACTATCACTATTGGAATCCAATTGCAATGGTTTCTCTTGAAACTGGTATTGTTTGTGCCCACTTGCAACATGGTTTGATTGCAGATCATGCAAAGTGCTTGACAAAGTGCATGCTACCCCTGAATGTTTGGCTCATGAGTTGTCAACATTCCAAGGTATTGTCATACCCAAAATTTGGCAGTTGAGCTGAAACTTGCAACATGGAGAGGGACTAAGGTAAGGTGAGCCAACAGGTGGACCTCTTTGGTTCCATTTCCTCATCTGCCACATGATCCAAACATCTATACAGTCAGTGGTCTCTAAGAGTGTGCCACGTGGATCATACCGTGGTCCGTGATGTGAGCCACATGTCACACTAATTGGTAATGGTGGAGGTACGTTCCTCCCTTCTCTTTTCTCCTTCCCTTCTGTTTTCTTTTCTTCTTTTTCTTCTTTTCTTCTCTCTTTTTTTTTTCTTTGATCTTCTTTTTTGGAGAGGACAAGTGTAGAAAGCGGCTGGGATTGGAGATGGTAAGTGGATGAAGAGGAGTTGGGAGGATGAGGGCAGCGCCTGCAAGTCGGGAGAGTTGCTGGCCAAACCGGCAACTACCAGAGTTGCAGGTCTAACTAACGGTTCCGGTGGCTGGCGCACAAGGGGGAGCAAGTTGGTCCTTTGGTGGATGAGGAGGTGAAGGCACGGGGTAGTTTCAGACCCGCAACACGAAGTTGCAGGTCGTGGAGGGAGGCTGGGCGGTGATCAGGTAGGGGCGATCCTATCCTCTTCCTTCTTCTTCTTCTATCTTCCTTTTTCTTTTTCTTTTTTCTTTGTTTTCCTTTTCTGTATTTTTTTTTTTGATAAAGAGAAGACGAAGAAACGAGATCAATGGAGATTGTGGAGGGACACTACACCAAAATTGCCAATTTGCAACGGTTTTGGACCGTTGTGAAACTAATTTGAAACGGCTTAAAACCGTTGCAAAAAGTAGCGTTTCAAATTAAATTGCAACGGCTCAAACCCGTTTCATTCTGAATTCCACATGGGAAGAAACATTTTTGCAACGGTTTTGAAACGGTTCTTGAAACGTTTCAAAACCGTTGCAAGATATAAAATAAAAACGGTTTCAAACTATTGCGGTAGTTTACATTGCAACGGTTTTGAACCGTTTCTATTAGCAACGGCTCAAAACCGTCTCAAAATGTAATTATGCAACGGTTTTGAACAGTTTTAAACCTTGTTCCGTCACAGTTATAAATCATTTAAAATTAAGAAACGGTGCAAAACCATTGCAAACGATTGTAATGCAACGGTTGTAAACCGTTTCTGACTTATGGTTTGTCACAATTATGAATTATTTTAAAACTAAGCAACGGTTCTAAACCGTTGCAAAATATAATTCTGCAATGTTTTGAAAATTTGTGAAACGGTTTTGATCCGTTTCAAATGTGAAATTTGAAGCGGTTGATATTGTTGAAACGGTTTTGAACCGTTGCAGACGGTAAAAAAATGCAAAAAAAAATTATGCCTTATAGATGGCAATGTTGATGGTTGACCTGGTATAATAAACAATAGTTAAGTAATAGTCTTTTTCGGACAGAGAAGGTATTTAAGGCAAAAGTGAAATAGGAAATTGGAACTTGGAAGATCATCCGAGATATAAAAAAGTCACAAATAATTAGGCTTCAATAAAATTTGGACAGATCTCAAACTAAGATATCTAAACATGTAATAACAAGTATATAACTTATAAGAAAAAGGTAACAAGTATATAACTTGTCTGAGGGAACCATTTATGAGGACTAGAACATTACAAAGCCCAAGAGGCTTTTGAAAGATTTAAATATACTAGTGGGTGGCTCGTGCCCACGGCACTCTCTGACAAAGAGTCCAAAACATGCAAACAAATGAACCCACAATGTGAACAACTGAACCCACCATTCAATAGGCAAATTCGTAATCCGTGTAAATTGGAGGGTGATCACCGAACAAATACATATCATTCACTACTTAGGTGCACACGTAGGGCTAGAAGCTTGAAATCCACCATTCATTGGCTTCCTCAAATGACTAAAGAATCACCCAATCAGAAGTTTGAAACATCTGATCTACCACATTCACTATCACTATTGGAATCCAATTGCAATGGTTTCTCTTGAAACTGGTATTGTTTGTGCCCACTTGCAACATGGTTTGTCAACATTGCAGATCATGCAAAGTGCTTGACAAAGTGCATGCTACCCCTGAATGTTTGGCTCATGAGTTGTCAACATTCCTAGGTATTGTCATACCCAGAATTTGGCAGTTGAGCTGAAACTTGCAACATGGAGAGGGACTAAGGTAAGGTGGGCCAACAGGTGGCCCTCTTTGGTTCCATTTCCTCATCGGCCACATGATCCAAACATCCATACAGTCAGTGGTCTTTAAGAGTGTGCCACGTGGATCATACCGTGGTCCGTGATGTGAGCCACATGTCACACTAATTGGTAATGGTGGAGGTACGTTCCTCCCTTCTCTTTTCTCCTTCCCTTCTGTTTTCTTTTCTTCTTTTTCTTCTTTTCTTCTCTGTTTTTTTTTTCTTTGATCTTCTTTTTGGAGAGGACCAGTGTAGAAAGCGGTTGTGATTGGAGATGGTAGGCGGATGAAGAGGAGTTGGGAGGATGAGGGCAGCGCCTGCAAGTCGGGAGAGCTGCTGGCCAAACCGGCAACTGCCAGAGTTGCAGGTCTAGCTAACGGTTCCGGTGGCTGGCGCACAAGGGGGAGCAAGTTGCTCCTTTGGTGGTTGAGGAGGTGAAGGCACGGGGCAGTTTCAGACCTGCAACTCGAAGTTGCAGGTCGTGGAGGGAGGCTGGGCGGTGATCAGGTAGGGGCGATCCTATCCTCTTCCTTCTTCTTCTTCTATCTTCCTTTTTCTTTTTCTTTTTTCTTATTTTTTCTTTTCTGTATTTTTTTTTTTTGATAAAGAGAAGAAGTAGAAACGAGATCAATGGAGATTGTGGAGGGACACTAAACCAAAATTGCCAATTTACAACGGTTTTGGACCGTTGTGAAACTAATTTGAAACGGCTTAAAACCGTTGCAAAAAGTGGGGTTTCAAATTAAATTGCAATGCCTCAAACCCGTTTCATTCTGAATTCCACATGGGAAGAAACATTATTGCAACGGTTTTGAAACAGTTCTTGTAACGGTTGAAAACCGTTGCAAAATATAAAATAAAAACGGTTTCAAACTGTTGCGGTAGTTTACATTCCAACGGTTTTGAACCATTTCTATTAGCAACGGCACAAAACCGTCTCAAAATGTAATTATGCAACGGTTTTGAACAGTTTTAAACCTTGTTTCGTCACAGTTATAAATCATTTAAAATTAAGAAACGGTGCAAAACCATTGCAAACGATTGTAATGCAACGGTTGTAAACCGTTTCTGACTTTTGGTTTGTCACAATTATGAATTATTTAAAACTAACGGTTCTAAATCGTTGAAAAATATAATTCTGCAATGTTTTGAAAATTTGTGAAACGGTTTTGATCCGTTTCAAATGCGAAATTTCAAGCGGTTGATATTGTTGAAACGGTTTTGAACCGTTGCAAACGGTAAGAAAATTCAAAAAAAATTATGCCTTATAGATGGCAATGTTGATGGTTGACCTGGTATAATTAACAATAGTTAAGTAATAGTCTTTTCCGGACAGAGAAGGTATTTAAGGCAAAAGTGAAATAGGAAATTGGAACTTGGAAGACCATCCAAGCTATAAAAAAGCCACAAATAATTAGGCTTCAACAAAATTTGGACAGATCTCAAACTAAGATATCTAAACATGTAATAACAAGTATATAACTTTAAGAAAAGGGTAACAAGTATATAACTTGTCTGAGGGAACCATTTATGAGGACTAGAACATTACAAAGCCTAAGAGGCTTTTGAAAGATTTAAATATACTAGTGGGTGGCTCGTGCCCACGGCACTCCCCGACAAAGAGTCCAAAACATGCAAACAAATGAACCCACAATGTGAACAACTGAACCCACCATTCAATAGGCAAATTCGTAATCTGTATAAATTGGAGGGTGATCACCGAACAAATACATATCATTCACTACCTAGGTGCACATGTAGGGGCTAGAAGCTTGAAATCCACCATTCATTGGCTTCCTCAAATGACTAAAGAATCACCCGATCAGAAGTTTGAAACATCTGATCTACCACATTCACTATCACTATTGGAATCCAATTGCAATGGTTTCTCTTGAAACTGGTATTGTTTGTGCCCACTTGCAACATGGTTTGTCAACATTGCAGATCATGCAAAGTGCTTGACAAAGTGCATGCTACCCCTGAATGTTTGGCTCATGAGTTGTCAACATTCCTAGGTATTGTCATACCCAGAATTTGGCAGTTGAGCTAAAACTTGCAACATGGAGAGGGACTAAGGTAAGGTGAGCCAACAGGTGGACCTCTTTGGTTCCATTTCCTCATCTGCCACATGATCCAAACATCCATACAGTCAGTGGTCTTTAAGAGTGTGCCACGTGGATCATACCGTGGTCCGTGATGTGAGCCACATGTCACACTAATTGGTAATGGTGGAGGTACGTTCCTCCCTTCTCTTTTCTCTTTCCCTTCTGTTTTCTTTTCTTTTTTTTCTTCTTTTCTTCTCTCTTTTTTTTTCTTTGATCTTCTTTTTTGGAGAGGACCAGTGTAGAAAGCAGCTGGGGTTAGAGATGGTAGGCGAATGAAGAGGAGATGGGAGGATGAGGGCAGCGCTTGCAAGTCGGGAGAGTTGCTGGCCAAACCGGCAACTGCCAGAGTTGCAGGTCTAGCTAACGGTTCCGGTGGCTGGCGCACAAGGGGGAGCAAGTTGTTCCTTTGGTAGTTGAGGAGGTGAAGGCACGGGGTAGTTTCAGACCTGCAACTCGAAGTTGCAGGTCGTGGAGGGAGGCTGGGCGGTGATCAGGTAGAGGCGATCCTATCCTCTTCCTTCTTCTTCTTCTATCTTCCTTTTTCTTTTTCTTTTTTCTTTGTTTTTCTTTTCTGTATTTTTTTTTTTTTGATAAAAAGAAGACGAAGAAACGAGATCAATGGAGATTGTGGAGGGACACTACACCAAAATTGCCTATTTGCAAAGGTTTTGGAACATTGTGAAACTAATTTGAAACGGCTTAAAACCGTTGCAAAAAGTGGCGTTTCAAATTAAATTGCAACGGCTCATACCCGTTTCATTCTTAATTCCACATGGGAATAAACATTTTTGCAACAAACGGTTCAAAACCGTTGCAAAATATAGAATAGAAACGGTTCTTGAAAACGGTTCAAAATCGTTGCAAAATATAAAATCGAAACGGTTTTAAACTGTTGCGGTAGTTTACATTGCAACGGTTTTGATCCGTTTCTATTAGCAACGGCTCAAAACCATCTCAAAATGTAATTATGCAACGGTTTTGAACCATTTTAAACCACGTTTCGTCATAGTTATAAATCATTAAGAATTAAGAAACGGTGCAAAACCATTGCAAATGATTGTAATGCAACAGTTTGTAAACCGTTTCTGACTTATGGTTTGTCACAATTATGAATTATTTAAAACTAAGCAACGGTTCTAAACCGTTGCAAAATATAATTCTGCAATGTTTTGAAAATTCATGAAAGGTTTTGATCCGTTTCAAATGTGAAATTTGAAGCGGTTCATATTGTTGAAACGGTTTTGAACCGTTGCAAATGGTAAGAAAATGCATAAAAAAATTATGCCTTATAGATGGCAATGTTGATGGTTGACTTGGTATAATTAACAATCGTTAAGTAATTGTCTTTTCCGGACAGAGAAGGTATTTAAGGCAAAAGTGAAATAGGAAATTGGAACTTGGGAGATCATCCGAGCTATAAAAAGCCACAAATAATTAGGCTTCAACAAAATTTGGACAGATCTCAAACTAAGATATCTAAACATGTAATAACAAGTATATAACTTGTCTGAGGGAACCATTTATGAGAACTAGAACATTACAAAGCCCATGAGGCTTTTGAAAGATTTAAATAAACTAGTGGGTGGCTCGTGCCCACGGCACTCCCCGACAAAGAATCCAAAACATGCAAACAAATGAACCCACAATGTGAACAACTGAACCCACCATTCAATAGGCAAATTCGTAATCTGTGTAAATTGGAGGGTGATCACCGAACAAATACATATCATTCACTACCTAGGTGCACATGTAGGGGCTAGAAGCTTGAAATCGACCATTCATTGGCTTCCTCAAATGACTAAAGAATCACCCAATCAGAAGTTTGAAACATCTGATCTACCACATTCACTATCACTATTGGAATCCAATTGCAATGGTTTCTCTTGAAACTAGTATTGTTTGTGCCCAGTTGCAACATGGTTTGTCCACATTGCAGATCATGCAAAGTGCTTGACAAAGTGCATGCTACCCCTGAATGTTTGGCTCATGAGTTGTCAACATTCCTAGGTATTGTCATACCCAGAATTTGGCAGTTGAGCTGAAACTTGCAACATGGAGAGGGACTAAGGTAAGGTGGGCCAACAGGTGGACCTCTTTGGTTCCATTTCCTCATCTGCCACATGATCCAAACATCCATACAGTCAGTGGTCTTTAAGAGTGTGCCACGTGGATCATACCGTGGTCCGTGATGTGAGCCACATGTCACACTAATTGGTAATGGTGGAGGTACGTTCCTCCCTTCTGTTTTCTCCTTCCATTCTATTTTCTTTTCTTCTTTTTCTTCTTTTCTTCTCTCTTTTTTTTTCTTTGATCTTCTTTTTTGGAGAGGACCAGTGTAGAAAGCAGCTGGGATTGGAGATGGTAGGCGGATGAAGAGGAGTTGGAAGGATGAGGGCAACGCCTGCAAGTCGGGAGAGTTGCTGGCCAAACCGGCAACTGCCAGAGTTGCAGGTCTAGCTAACGGTTCCGGTGGCTGGCGCACAAGGGGGAGCAAGTTGCTCCTTTGGTGGTTGAGGAGGTGAAGGCACGGGGCAGTTTCAGACCTGCAACTCGAAGTTGCTGGTCGTGGAGGGAGGCTGGGCGGTGATCAGGTAGGGGCGATCCTATCCTCTTCCTTCTTCTTCTTCTATCCTCCTTTTTCTTTTTCTTTTTTCTTTGTTTTTCTTTTCTGTATTTTTTTTTTTTTTATAAAGAGAAGACGAAGAAACGAGATCAATGGAGATTGTGGAGGGACACTACACCAAAATTTCCTATTTGCAACGGTTTTGGACCATTGTGAAACTAATTTGAAACGGCTTAAAACCGTTGCAAAAAGTGGCGTTTCAAATTAAATTGCAAAGGCTCAAACCCGTTTCATTCTGAATTCCACATGGAATAAACATTTTTGCAATGGTTTTGAACCGTTTCAAGTCTTGAAACGGTTCAAAACCGTTGCAAAATATAGAATAGAAACGGTTCTTGAAAACGGTTTAAAATCGTTGCAAAATATAAAATAGAAACGGTTTTAAACTGTTGCGGTAGTTTACATTGCAACGGTTTTGAACCGTTTCTATTAGCAACGGCTCAAAACCGTCTCAAAATGTAATTATGCAACGGTTTTGAACCATTTTAAACCATGTTTCGTCACAGTTATAAATCATTTAGAATTAAGAAACGGTGCAAAACCATTGCAAATGATTGTAATGCAACGGTTGTAAACCGTTTCTGACTTATGGTTTGTCACAATTATGAATTATTTAAAACTAAGCAACGGTTCTAAACCGTTGCAAAATATAATTCTGCAATGTTTTGAAAATTCATGAAGGGTTTTGATCCGTTTCAAATGTGAAATTTGAAGCGGTTGATATTGTTGAAACGGTTTTGAACCGTTGCAAACGGTAAGAAAATGCAAAAAAAAATTATGCCTTATAGATGGCAATGTTGATGGTTGACCTGGTATAATTAACAATAGTTAAGTAATTGTCTTTTCCGGACAGATAAGGTATTTAAGCAAAGTGAAATAGGAAATTGGAACTTGGAAGATCATCCGAGCTATCAAAAAGCCACAAATAATTAGGCTTCAACAAAATTTGGACAGATCTCAAACTAAGATATCTAAACATGTAATAACAAGTATATAACTTATAAGAAAAAGGTAACAGGTATATAACTTGTCTGAGGGAACCATTTATGAGGACTAGAACATTGCAAAGCCCATGAGGCTTTTGAAAGATTTAAATATACTAGTGGGTGGCTCGTGCCCACGGCACTCCCTGACAAAGAGTCCAAAACATGCAAACAAATGAACCCACAATGTGAACAACTGAACCCACCATTCAATAGGCAAATTCGTAATCTGTGTAAATTGGAGGGTGATCACCAAACAAATACATATCATTCACTACCTAGGTGCACATGTAGGGGCTAGAAGCTTGAAATCCACCATTCATTGGCTTCCTAAAATGACTAAAGAATCACCCAATAAGAAGTTTGAAACATCTGATCTACCACATTCACTATCACTATTGAATCTAATTGCAATGGTTTCTCTTGAAACTGGTATTGTTTGTGCCCACTTGCAACATGGTTTGTCCACATTGCAGATCATGCAAAGTGCTTGACAAAGTGCATGCTACCCCTGAATGTTTGGCTCATGAGTTGTCAACATTCCTAGGTATTGTCATACCGAGAATTTGGCAGTTGAGCTGAAACTTGCAACATGGAGAGGGACTAAGGTAAGGTGGGCCAACAGGTGGACCTCTTTGCCTCCATTTCCTGATCTGCCACATGATCCAAACATCCATACAGTCAGTGGTCTTTAAGGGTGTGCCACGTGGATCATACCGTGGCCCGTGATGTGAGCCACATGTCACACTAATTGGTAATGGTGGAGGTACGTTCCGTCCCTTCTCTTTTCTCTTTCCCATCTGTTTTCTCTTCTTCTTTTCTTCTCCCTTTTTTTTTCTTTGTTCTTTTTTGGAGAGGACCAGTGTAGAAAGCGGCTGGGTTAGAGATGGTAGGCGGATGAAGAGGAGATGGAGGATGAGGGCAGCGCTTGCAAGTCGGGAGAGTTGCTGGCCCAAACCGGCAACTGCCAGAGTTTCAGGTTAGCTAACGGTTCCGGTGGGCTGGCGCACAAGGGGGAGCAAGTTGCTCCTTTGGTGGTTGAGGAGGTGAAGGCACGGGGCAGTTTCAGACCTGCAACTCGAAGTTGCAGGTCGTGGAGGGAGGCTGGGCGGTGATCAGGTAGGGGCGATCCTATCCTCTTCCTTCTTCTTCTTCTATCTTCCTTTTTCTTTTTCTTTTTTCTTTGTTTTTCTTTTCTGTATTTTTTTTTGATAAAGAGAAGACGAAGAAACGAGATCAATGGAGATTGTGGAGGGACACCACACCAAAATTGCCAATTTGCAACGGTTTTGGATCGTTGTGAAACTAATTTGAAACGGCTTAAAACCGTTGCAAAAAGCGGCGTTTCAAATTAAATTGCAACGGCTCAAACCCGTTTCATTCTTAATTCCACATGGGAATAAACATTTTTGCAACGGTTCAAAACCGTTGCAAAATATAAAATAGAAACGATACTTGAAACGGTTCAAAAACCGTTGCAAAATATAAAATAGAAATGGTTTTAAACTGTTGCGGTAGTTTACATCGCAACGGTTTTGAACCGTTTCTATTAGCAACGGCTCAAAATCGTCTCAAAATGTAATTATGCAACTGTTTTGAACCATTTAAAACCATGTTTCGTCACAGTTATAAATCATTTAAAATTAAGAAACAGTGCAAAACCATTGCAAATGATTGTAATGCAACGGTTGTAAACCGTTTCTGACTTATGGTTTGTCTCAATTATGAATTATTTAAAACTAAGCAACGGTTCTAAAACCGTTGCAAAATATAATTCTGCAATGTTTTGAAAATTCATGAAAGGGTTTTGATCCGTTTCAAATGTGAAATTAGAAGCGGTTGATATTGTTGAAACGATTTTGAACCGTTGGAAACGGTAAAAAATGCAAAAAAAATTATGCCTTATAGATGGCAATTGAAAGTAGGATTTTTCCGCGTCGTTGGTAAGGAAACCCTAATCTCAACAATATTTGTAGTTATCCGAGATTTTCGACCTGTAAAATTAGCAATTTTGCACAGTGGCTTGTGTCGGATGTCGATCCGCACTCGGGATTAGTCGGATTAGCGCGAGTAAGAACAAAAACTGACGGACCATCACAAGAAATAATAGATAAAAAACAAACTTCATCATTCAGTGATCAAATGTTTATTACAATGTTTGAATCAAAAATAACATACAATAAGATAAACTAAAAAGCAATTTAAGGAAGAAAATTCTAGAGAGAGTTAGAGAGAGAAAATGAAGTGAGGAGTATTCCTAGAGAGAGAGAACTATCAAGAAGGCTATTCTAGAGAGAGAAACTATGTAGCGAAGAGAGAAATAGATAGAGAAATCTAGAGAGAGAACTACCCTAGAGAGAGAGAGAATGTTAGAGAGAAAGTGAGAAAAACTAAAGAGAGGTAGAGATAGAAACTAGAGAGAGAGATTGAGATTCAAACACTTACTCGGCGAAGGATTGGCCAGCAACTAAAGGGATGATCGCCATGAAACGGCGTGGTGTGCATCCATGTGGTCGTTTGGCCAAGAGGGTTGGGCGGAGAGGATGCACTTTGGTGGTGAAGGGTTGCTGGTGCAACACCAGCAACGTTGCTGGAGGGCGGTTGTGTGGTGCAGGCGGCGACCTTTCCTTCTTCTGGTTCTTCTTCTTCTCCCCCTTTTTTTTTTTTTTTCTTTTCTTTGCTTTTGTTGAGGAGAAGGTGAACACCAAAGAGAGGAGGAGCTTGCTGCCCTCACTTGCTGGTGTGATGAAGAGCCTACAACTCGTGGGATTCTAGTAAGGAGGATGCAACGGCCTGCAACTCCTTGCAGGCCGTGATGATGGTGGACGATCTTGGTGGGGAGTAAATGGTGAAAGTGTGAGAGAGGACTGCAAATGTGGTGGAGACGGTGATTGCATATGTGGTGGAGACGGTGACTGCAAACGGTGGAGACGGAGGCTGCAAGTTGATGACAACGGCTGAGATTGTTGGAGAGGAGGAGAGAGCTAATGGAGGAGAGCTGGAGAGGACAGATGAGAACGTGGAACGAAGGAGAGGGAAGAGAGAGGTGGGCCAAAGAGATGGATAATGGGAGAGAAGAAAGAACGTGGATGCATGGAGAGCTTTTCTCCTTTGGGAGTAACGGCTTGGGAGATAACACAAACGATGGAGAGAAGATTTGCTGGCGGAAGAAGGTGGTACAGGAGCTGCTGGAAGGAAGGAGGAAGAAGAAGGCGGAGACGAAAGATGAAGGACAAAAAGAAGAAGAAGAAGAAGAAGACGAGAAGGAGAAGAAGAAGAAGAAAGGGAAGAGAGGAAGAGGAAAGAAGAGAAGGAAGAGAAGAAAGAGAAGAGAAGGAAAGAAGGACGGCCGGAGTTGCAAACCTGCAACTCCGGCGAAGAATGGTGAAAGAGACGAAGAAGAAAGGAGGAAGAAGAGGAGAGGGAAGTCGTGGGGAAGAAGGGAAAGGATAGGGGGAAGGAGAGGAGGAGATTAGGGGGGATTAGGGTTCGAACGAACCCCTCTCCTTCTCCTTTTAAAGCTCCCTATTTCCATTAATGGAAATAGGATATTTTTTTAAATAAAAAAATATTTTAAAATTTTTTTTTTTTTTTTTTAAGTAAAATGCTACTTTTTCTTGGGGAATGTCCCCATTTAGTGGACCCCCCATTTTTTTAAAATTTAATTAAAATTCTTTGGAAATTCACGGGTCCACTAACTGGTCGGACAGCGGGTCGATGATGATGGGCCCGGCTACTGGCCCACATGGATTGATGATGTCCATCGTCTCACAAGATGATGTGACAGACAGTCTGATGGCGATCGGATGGATGGTGACTTGATTGGGACCCAGATGGTAGATCGACGGATCTAGAGAGATCCAACGGTCCGATTGAAGATCCAACGGTCCGATGGAAGATCCAACGGTCAGAAAGTTAAGGGAGATGAGATAGAGCCGATGGGCAGGAGTTCTGGGGTTAGGTCAGTAGATTCGAGGATCGAGAGATGAAGAGAGAGAGGAATAAGGAGAGATGAGAGAGAAAGTATCAAAAAATGGAGAAAAGTATTGGCAGAGGGTCTGGAACCCTGGTCTTCACTGTGACCATCCTCACGCTTCTCCAGTAGAGTAGACTATCATTCTTTGCTGACTCATGTGGCTTTAAACGCTTTGGTCCGTCTCTCGGTCATTGGCTCTCCTACTCTCTTCGTTCTTTGGGCCGGCTTTTTGGTCCTCTGATTCAGCCCATATTTGGCCCATATCTTCTAGTCATAGCATGTGGGCTCTTTAAGCTTTGATAATGGGCTCTCATGATCGATTTGGGCCCACAAGTCTCGAGAATCGTCCCATAGGGGTTTCCTGCGATAGAAGAAGCGCGTAATGAGACTTTATCAGAACGGCTTAATATCTAGACTTTCGAAAATGTGTTTAATGCATGCAAATATACCATTTCGTCCAGAAAAGTATGTTCTACGCAATAGAAGAGACTCTTACGTAGAAAAGTAGATAAATAGAGCCTTTTACGTAGGAGAGTGCGATAACGCTAAACGGATAATTGCTTAAAATAAGCACTTTTGAGCGAATATCAGCAATGCTGATGGTTGACCTGGTATAATTAACAATAGTTAAGTAATTGTCTTTTCCGGACAGAGAAGGTATTTAAGGCAAAAGTGAAATAGGAAATTGGAACTTGGAAGATCATCCCAGCTATAAAAAAGCCACAAATAATTAGGCTTCAAAAAAATTTGGACAGATCTCAAACTAAGATATCTAAACATGTAATAACAAGTATATAACTTTTAAGAAAAGGGTAACAAGTATATAACTTGTCTGAGGGAACCATTTATGAGGACTAGAACATTACAAATCCTAAGAGGCTTTTGAAAGATTTAAATATACTAGTGGGTGGCTCGTGCCCACGGCACTCCCCGACAAAGAGTCCAAAACATGCAAACAAATGAACCCACAATGTGAACAACTGAACCCACCATTCAATAGGCAAATTCGTAATCTGTGTAAATTGGAGGGTGATCACCTAACAAATACATATCATTCACTACCTAGGTGCACATGTAGGGGCTAGAAGCTTGAAATCCACCATTCATTGGCTTCCTCAAATGACTAAAGAATCACCCGATTAGAAGTTTCTAACATCTGATCTACCACATTCACTATCACTATTGGAATCCAATTGCAATGGTTTCGCTTGAAACTGGTATTGTTTGTGCCCATTTGCAACATGGTTTGTCAACTTTGCAGATCATGCAAAGTGCTTGACAAAGTGCATGCTACCCCTGAATGTTTGGCTCATGAGTTGTCAACATTCCTAGGTATTGTCATACCCATAATTTGGCAGTTGAGCTGAAACTTGCAACATGGAGAGGGACTAAGGTAAGGTGGGCCAACAGGTGGACCTCTTTGGTTTCATTTCCTCATCTGCCACATGATCCAAAAATCCGTACAGTCAGTAGTCTTTAAGAGTGTGCCACGTGGATCATTCCGTTGTCCGTGATGTGAGCCACATGTCACACTAATTGGTAATGGTGGAGGTACGTTCCTCCCTTCTCTTTTCTCCTTCCCTTCTGTTTTCTTTTCTTCTTTTTCTTCTTTTCTTCTCTCTTTTTTTTTCTTTGATCTTCTTTTTTGGAGAGGACCAATGTAGAAAGCGGCAGTGATTGGAGATGGTAGGCGGATGAAGAGAGTTGGGAGGATGAGGGCAGCGCCTGCAAGTCGGGAGAGTTGTTGGCCAAACCGGCAACTGCCAGAGTTGCAGGTCTAGTTAACTGTTCCGGTGGCTGGCTCACAAGGGGGAGCATGTTGCTCCTTTGGTGGTTGAGGAGGTGAAGGCACGGGGCAATTTCAGACCTGCAACTCGAAGTTGCAGGTCGTGGAGGGAGGCTGGGCGGTGATCAGGTAGGGGCGATCCTATCCTCTTCCTTCTTCTTCTTCTATCTTCCTTTTTCTTTTTCTTTTTTCTTTGTTTTTCTTTTCAGTATTTTTTTTTTGATAAAGAGAAGACGAAGAAACGAGATCAATGGAGATTGTGGAGGGACACTAGACCAAAATTGCCAATTTGCAACGGTTTTGGACCGTTGTGAAACTAATTTGAAACGGCTTAAAACCGTTGCAAAAAGTGGCGTTTCAAATTACATTGCAACGGCTCAAACCCGTTTCATTCTTAATTCCACATCGGAATAAACATTTTTGCAACGGTTCAAAACCGTTGCAAAATATAAAATAGAAACGATTCTTGAAACGGTTCAAAACCGTTGCAAAATATAAAATAGAAACGGTTTTAAACTGTTGCGGTAGTTTACATCGCAACGGTTTTGAACCGTTTCTATTAGCAACGGCTCAAAATCGTCTCAAAATGTAATTATGCAACTGTTTTGAACCATTTTAACCATGTTTTGTCACAGTTATAAATCATTTAAAATTAAGAAACGGTGCAAAACCATTGCAAATGATTGTAATGCAACGGTTGTAAACCGTTTCTGACTTATGGTTTGTCACAATTATGAATTATTTAAAACTAAGCAACGGTTCTAAACCGTTGCAAAATATAATTCTGCAATGTTTTGAAAATTCATGAAAGGGTTTTGATCCGTTTCAAATGTGAAATTTGAAGCGGTTGATATTGTTGAAACGGTTTTGAACCGTTGCAAACGGTAAGAAAATGCAAAAAAAATTATGCCTTATAGATGGCAATGTTGATGGTTGACCTGGTATAATTAACAATAGTTAAGTAATTGTCTTTTCCGGACAGAGAAGGTATTTAAGCAAAAGTGAAATAGGAAATTGGAACTTGGAAGATCATCCGAGCTATAAAAAAGCCACAAATAATTAGGCTTCAACAAAATTTGGACAGATCTCAAACTAAGATATCTAAACATGTAATAACAAGTATATAACTTATAAGAAAAAGGTAACAAGTATATAACTTGTCTGAGGGAACCAATTATGAGGACTAGAACATTACAAAGCCCATGAGGCTTTTGAAAGATTTAAATAAACTAGTGGGTGGCTCGTGCCCACGGCACTCCCCGACAAAGAATCCAAAACATGCAAACAAATGAACCCACAATGTGAACAACTGAACCCACCATTCAATAGGCAAATTCATAATCTGTGTAAATTGGAGGGTGATCACCGAACAAATACATATCATTCACTACCTAGGTGCACATGTAGGGGCTAGAAGCTTGAAATCCACCATTCATTGGCTTCCTCAAATGACTAAACAATCACCCAATCAGAAGTTTGAAACATTTGATCTACCACATTCACTATCACTATTGGAATCCAATTGCAATGGTTTCTCTTGAAACTGGTATTGTTTGTGCCCACTTGCAACATGGTTTGTCACATTGCTGATCATGCAAAGTGCTTGACAAAGTGCATGCTACCCCTGAATGTTTGGCTCATGAGTTGTCAACATTCCTAGGTATTGTCATACCCAGAATTTGGCAGTTGAGCTGAAACTTGCAACATGGAGAGGGACTAAGGTAAGGTGGGCCAACAGGTGGACCTCTTTGCTTCCATTTCCTAATCTGCCACATGATCCAAACATCCATACAGTCAGTGGTCTTTAAGAGTGTGCCACGTGGATCATACCGTGGTCCGTGATGTGAGCCACATGTCACACTAATTGGTAATGGTGGAGGTACGTTCCTCCCTTCTCTTTTCTCTTTCCCTTCTGTTTTCTTTTCTTCTTTTTCTTCTTTTCTTCTCTCTTTTTTTTTCTTTGATCTTCTTTTTTGGAGAGGACCAGTGTAGAAAGCGGCTGGGGTCAGAGATGGTAGGCTGATGAAGAGGAGATGGGAGGATGAGGGCAGCGCCTGCAAGTCGGGAGAGTTGCTGGCCAAACCGGCAACTGCCAGAGTTGCAGGTCTAGCTAACGGTTCCGGTGGCTGGCGCACAAGGGGGAGCAAGTTGCTCCTTTGGTGGTTGAGGAGGTGAAGGCACGGGGCAGTTTCAGACCTGCAACTCGAAGTTGCAGGTCGTGGAGGGAGGCTGGGCGGTGATCAGGTAGGGGCGATCCTATCCTCTTCCTTCTTCTTCTTCTATCTTCCTTTTTCTTTTTCTTTTTCCTTTTTTTTCTTTTCTGTATTTTTTTTTTTGATAAAGAGAACGAAGAAACGAGATCAATGGAGATTATGGAGGGACACTACACCAAAATTGCCTATTTGCAATGGTTTTGGACCGTTGTGAAACTAATTTGAAACGGCTTAAAACCGTTGCAAAAAGTGGCATTTCAAATTAAATTGCAACGGCTCAAACCCGTTTCATTCGAATTCCACATGGGAATAAACATTTTTCAACGGTTTTGAACCGTTTCAAGTCTTGAAACGTTCAAAACCATTGCAAAATATAAAATAGAAACGGTTCTTGAAACGTTCAAAATCGTTGCAAAATATAAAAAAAAACGGTTTTAAACTGTTGCGGTAGTGTACATGCAACGATTTTGAACCGTTTTAAACCATGTTTCGTCACAGTTATAAATCATTTAAATTAAGAAATGGTGCAAAACCATTGCAAATGATTGTAATGCAACGGTTGTAAACCGTTTCTGACTTATGGTTTGTCACAATTATGAATTATTTAAAACTAAGCAACGGTTCTAAACCGTTGCAAAATATAATTCTGCAATGTTTTGAAAATTTGTGAAACGGTTTTGATCCGTTTCAAATGTGAAATTTGAAGCGGTTGATATTGTTGAAACGGTTTTGAACCGTTGCAAACGGTAAGAAAATGCAAAAAAAATTATGCCTTATAGATGGCAATGTTGATGGTTGACCTGGTATAATTAACAATAGTTAAGTAATAGTCTTTTCGGACAGAGAAGGTATTTAAGGCAAAAGTGAAATAGGAAATTGGAACTTGGAAGATCATCCAGCTATAAAAAAGCCACAAATAATTAGGCTTCAACAAAATTTGGAGATCTCAAACTAAGATATCTAAACATGTAATAACAAGTATATAACTTATAAGAAAAAGGTAACAAGTATATAACTTGTCTGAGGGAACCATTTATGAGGACTAGAACATTACAAAGCCCAAGAGGCTTTTGAAAGATTTAAATATACTAGTGGGTGGCTCGCGCCCACGGCACTCCCCGACAAAGAGTCCAAAACATGCAAACAAATGAACCCACAATGTGAACAACTGAACCCACCATTCAATAGGCAACTTCGTAATCTGTGTAAATTGGAGGGTGATCACCGAACAAATACATATCATTCACTACCTAGGTGCACATGAGGGGCTAGAAGCTTGAAATCCACCATTCATTGGCTTCCTCAAATGACTAAAGAATCACCCAATCAGAAGTTTGAAACATCTAATCTACCACATTCACTATCACTATTGGAATCCAATTGCAATGGTTTCTCTTGAAACTGGTATTGTTTGTGCCCAGTTGCAACATGGTTTGTCAACATTGCAGATCATGCAAAGTGCTTGACAAAGTGCATGCTACCCCTGAATGTTTGGCTCATGAGTTGTCAACATTCCTAGGTATTGTCATACCCAGAATTTGGAGTTGAGCTGAAACTTGCAACATGGAGAGGGACTAAGGTAAGGTGGGCCAACAGGTGGACCTCTTTGCTTCCATTTCCTCATCTGCCACATGATCCAAACATCCATACAGTCAGTGGTCTTTAAGAGTGTGCCACGTGGATCATACCGTGGTCCGTGATGTGAGCCACATGTCACACTAATTGGTAATGGTGGAGGTACGTTCCTCCCTTCTCTTTTCTCTTTCCCTTCTGTTTTCTTTTCTTCTTTTTCTTCTTTTCTTCTCTCTTTTTTTTTCTTTGATCTTCTTTTTTGGAGAGGACCAGTGTAGAAAGCGGCTGGGGTCAGAGATGGTAGGCGGATGAAGAGGAGATGGGAGGATGAGGGCAGCGCCTGCAAGTCGGGAGAGTTGCTGGCCAAACCGGCAACTGCCAGAGTTGCAGGTCTAGCTAACGGTTCCGGTGGCTGGCGCACAAGGGGGAGCAAGTTGCTCCTTTGGTGGTTGAGGAGGTGAAGGCACGGGGCAGTTTCAGACCTGCAACTCGAAGTTGCAGGTCGTGGAGGGAGGCTGGGCGGTGATCAGGTAGGGGCGATCCTATCCTCTTCCTTCTTCTTCTTCTATCTTCCTTTTTCTTTTTCTTTTTTCTTTGTTTTTCTTTTCTGTATTTTTTTTTTTGTTAAAGAGAAGACGAAGAAACGAGATCAATGGAGATGTGGAGGGACACTAACCAAAATTGCCAATTTGCAACGGTTTTGGACCGTTGTGAAACTAATTTGAAATGGCTTAAAACCGTTGCAAAAAGCGCATTTCAAATTAATTGCAACGGCTCAAACCCGTTTCATTCTGAATTCCACATGGGAATAAACATTTTTACAACGATTCAAAACCTTGCAAAATATAAAATAGAAACGATTCTTGAAACGGTTCAAAACCGTTGCAAAATATAAAATAGAAACGGTTTTAAACTGTTGCGGTAGTTTACATCGCAACGGTTTTGAACCGTTTCTATTAGCAACGGCTCAAAATCGTCTCAAAATATTATGCAACGTTTTGAACCATTTAACCATGTTTCGTCACAGTTATAAATCATTTAAATTAAGAAACGGTGCAAAACCATTGCAAATGATTGTAATGCAACGGTTGTAAACCGTTTCTGACTTATGGTTTGTCACAATTATGAATTATTTAAAACTAAGCAACGGTTCTAAACCGTTGCAAAATATAATTCTGCAATGTTTTGAAAATTTGAAAGGTTTTGATCCGTTTCAAATGTGAAATTTGAAGCGGTTGATATTGTTGAAACGGTTTTGAACCGTTGCAAACGGTAAGAAAATGCAAAAAAAAATTATGCCTTATAGATGGCAATGTTGATGGTTGACCTGTATAATTAACAATAGTTAAGTAATTGTCTTTTCCGGACAGAGAAGGTATTTAAGGCAAAAGTGAAATAGGAAATTGGAACTTGGAAGATCATCCCAGCTATAAAAAAGCCACAAATAATTAGGCTTCAACAAAATTTGGACAGATCTCAAACTAAGATATCTAAACATGTAATAACAAGTATATAACTTATTAGAAAAAGGTAACAAGTATATAACTTGTCTGAGGGAACCATTTATGAGGACTAGAACATTACAAAGCCCATGAGGCTTTTGAAAGATTTAAATATACTAGTGGGTGGCTCGTGCCCACGGCACTCCCCGACAAAGAGTCCAAAACATGCAAACAAATGAACCCACAATGTGAACAACTGAACCCACCATTCAATAGGCAAATTCGTAATCTGTGTAAATTGGAGGGTGATCACCGAACAAATACATATCATTCACTACCTAGGTGCACATGTAGGGGCTAGAAGCTTGAAATCCACCATTCATTGGCTTCCTCAAATGACTAAAGAATCACCCAATCAGAAGTTTGAAACATCTGATCTACCACATTCACTATCACTATTGGAATCCAATTGCAATGGTTTCTCTTGAAACTGGTATTGTTTGTGCCCACTTGCAACATGGTTTGTCCACATTGCAGATCATGCAAAGTGCTTGACAAAGTGCATGCTACCCCTGAATGTTTGGCTCATGAGTTGTCAACATTCCTAGGTATTGTCATACCCAGAATTTGGCAGTTGAGCTGAAACTTGCAACATGGAGAGGGACTAAGGTAAGGTGGGCCAACAGGTGGACCTCTTTGGTTCCATTTCCTCATCTGCCACATGATCCAAACATCCATACAGTCAGTGGTCTTTAAGAGTGTGCCACGTGGATCATACCGTGGTCCGTGATGTGAGCCACATGTCACACTAATTGGTAATGGTGGAGGTACGTTCCTCCCTTCTGTTTTCTTTTCTTCTTTTTCTTCTTTTCTTCTCTCTTTTTTTTTTCTTTGATCTTCTTTTTTGGAGAGGACCAGTGTAGAAAGCGGCTGGGGTTAGAGATGGTAGGCGATGAAGAGGAGATGGGAGGATGAGGGCAGCGCCTGCAAGTCGGGAGAGTTGCTGGCCAAACCGGCAACTGCCAGAGTTGCAGGTCTAGCTAACGGTTCCGGTGGCTGGCGCACAAGGGGAGCAAGTTGCTCCTTTGGTGGTTGAGGAGGTGAAGGCACGGGCAGTTTCAGACCTGCAACTCAAGTTGCAGGTCGTGGAGGGAGGCTGGGCGGTGATCAGGTAGGGGCGATCCTATCCTCTTCCTTCTTCTTCTTCTATCTTCCTTTTTCTTTTTCTTTTTTCTTTGTTTTTCTTTTCTGTATTTTTTTTTTTTGATAAAGAGAAGACGAAGAAACGAGATCAATGGAGATTGCGGAGGGACACTACACCAAAATTGCCTATTTGCAACGGTTTTGGACCGTTGTGAAACTAATTTGAAACGGCTTAAAACCGTTGCAAAAAGTGGCATTTCAAATTAAATTGCAACGGCTCAAACCCGTTTCATTCTGAATTCCACATGGGAATAAACATTTGCCAACGGTTTTGAACCGTTTCAAGTCTTGAAACTGTTCAAAACCATTGCAAAATATAAAATAGAAATGGTTCTTGAAACGGTTCAAAACCGTTGCAAAATATAAAATAGAAACGGTTTTAAACTGTTGCGATAGTTTACATTGCAACGGTTTTGAACCGTTTCTATTAGCAACGGCTCAAAACTGTCTCAAAATGTAAATATGCAACGGTTTTGAACCGTTTTAAACCATGTTTCGTCACAGTTATAAATCATTTAAAATTAGAAACGGTGCAAAACCATTGCAAATGATTGTAATGCAACGGTTGTAAACCGTTTCTGACTTATGGTTTGTCACAATTATGAATTATTTAAAACTATGCAACGGTTCTAAACCGTTGCAAAATATAATTCTGCAATGTTTTGAAAATTTGTGAAACGGTTTTGATCCGTTTCAAATGTGAAATTTGAAGCGGTTGATATTGTTGAAACGGTTTTGAACCGTTGCAAACGGTAAGAAAATGCAAAAAAAAATTATGCCTTATAGATGGCAATGTTGATGGTTGACCTGGTATAATTAACAATAGTTAAGTAATACTTTTTCCACAGAGAAGGTATTTAAGGCAAAAGTGAAATAGGAAATTGGAACTTGGAATCATCCAAGCTATAAAAAAGCCACAAATAATTAGGCTTCAACAAAATTTGGACAGATCTCAAACTAAGATATCTAAACATGTAATAACAAGTATATAACTTATAAGAAAATGGTAACAAGTATATAACTTGTCTGAGGGAACCATTTATGAGGACTAGAACATTACAAAGCCTAAGAGGCTTTTGAAAGATTTAAATATACTAGTGGGTGGCTCGTGCCCACGGCACTCCCCGACAAAGAGTCCAAAAACATGCAAACAAATGAACCCACAATGTGAACAACTGAACCCACCATTCAATAGGCAAATTCGTAATCTGTGTAAATTGAGGGTGATCACCGAACAAATACATATCATTCACTACCTAGGTGCACATGTAGGGGCTAGAAGCTTGAAATCCACCATTCATTGGCTTCCTCAAATGACTAAATAATTACCTAATCAGAAGTTTGAAACATCTGATCTACCACATTCACTATCACTATTGGAATCCAATTGCAATGGTTTCTCTTGAAACTGGTATTGTTTGTGCCCACTTGAAACATGGTTTGTCAACATTGCAGATCATGCAAAGTGCTTGACAAAGTGCATGCTACCCCTGAATGTCTCATGAGTTGTCAACATTCCTAGGTAA